>OX103727.1:44549403-44620420 GCA_944470365.2 Schistosoma intercalatum | reverse complement strand
TATTTATCACAACGGTCGATTAAGAAATAAGAAAGGGAAACTTGTTAAGATACTTCATGCTGAGATTTTAACATTGTACCAAAAACATAATATTGAATTTCGGACAGATCGGGAACAGTAAGTGTTGTGACTTCATGTCCGGCTTTTATCACGTAATTTATCCACCAATCAAAATACGACTTATACAATCTTAGCTCTGTGCCAAACCAACGACGTTCGACCGGTATGAGCAGCCTAGCATCCTTATTAGTCCTATGTCCGCCTAGCCCGTCCAATTGAGTTCAAAACACCAATACCAGCTTCCACTATGCCAATCGAATCATTTGTTTCAGACATACTGGGTTTATATATCAATCAAACAGATCGCAACGCACCATAAAATAGGAAATAACATTTGTACACAATAAAGCCAAGAAGTGGCTGAACATGGGAGGCAGTAGTCAATAAACTGAACATAGCTTAAGAACCGTAAATCGTACAATAATAAATTATAGATCAAAATAAAGTTTATAATAAGAGGAATATAAATAAACCTAATTTAATTATTAAATAGGAATACCATAAGAATGTATAGATAATATTAGTCAATTAATATGTATCAGAAGTTACTCGTGATTGAATCTTCTTTCGGATATAACAGTAAGATTCGAAGTGGAAAACGATTTCGTTATTTCATTTCAAAGCTTCTCATCAGCTAAAACATTTAAACCCATACACAATTAAATGATTGGAAAAAAAGATTTGGGACAACCTATCATGTAGATTTGAAGTTAATTTTCAAAGGTTTTATGTCTCTTTTCAAACACGTATTTCATCTTCAGCAATTAAAGTTTGTCTAAACCATGTTTTCATTCGTAGTCTTCTTTGAAACTGTAAAATGAAAATCATTGGTCTTGGTGTGCTTCAATTACTGCAAAGTCATTATTGTCAAAGGGACCCACAATCTAATTACAATTTCAAACTTATTATCATTAAATGTCATCATACAACCAGTTTAAACATATTCGACATTGTTCCAAATTAGACATCAAATGTTCACATTTAAAACATACTAACTGATTTGTAGAGATGCAAATACTTTTTATTATCTATTTATGTTTGACGAAAAGTAGTGTTATGCAAGAAACTCACAGTAAACAGAACAGCCGGAATAGGTGTTAATCGATCCGTGTGCAAGTAACTGACAAACGCTGGCATTTGCTTACGCTGACTAGCAGCAACAAATATTCTCGATGTAGTTAATATAGTTCCGTTAGCACTCCCAAACGTTGAACAAGCAACAAATATTGGCATTATCCACCAAAACATTCCGTATATTCTATTAGCAAATGTCTGTTTTTGTAAGTAAACGAAAAAAATGGTTTCAAAGTAAATCCAACTTATTCAGTAATTTCGACAGTGTAATAAGAAACCGAAGAGTGTCAGAACGATGTGATATATTAACGGAATACATTTCGAACAATCTGATCACATGTACTTATCAAAAACATTTGTATATAAAAATAAAAGTCAACTAGACTAGAAATGGAGGGTAAGAGGAAATGAGGAATAATAACGGAACAATGTGAAAACAATTTGAAACCTCATCATTCTGGATGATTAGTTAATATTACCAGGGTAATGTTATGGTGAGAACAAATTGTATTCGAATACACAGAGGGGATTCGAATTTTCGTATAGCTAAGGCTTCAATAAACCTTAGAATACGCCAATTCGCACAGCAGAGTTAAGATCAATCTCATGACTTGTTTCGATTATGAGTTTGGCAATAAGGGATGATGGATGTTTATCCTCTATTCTCATTGGGTCATTTGATTCTATTCGTTTCTCCAGACATTTGGGTACACGTTCACACAACCTAGTTTTAAGATCACTATTACTACTTATGTTTGTGTGCGATCACAAACACATTTAAATTGGTAAACACAGTGGGATATGACTCAATCGTTTTCTTGTCCTCTAGGCTTTCGATGAGACATGAACCTTGTTGTTTTCTTGGTAATGAACTTCACTGCATAATATGTCTTATTGATGGCTGACTTAGGTATTTGTTTCAATAAAAGGCTACTTGAATCACCTCCAAGTGGTAAGGTGATGCAGACAGGCTTTTCCCTGCCAAAGCTATAGTAGGTCTCACTGTACCGTGAACTTTCTATCTATTTATGAATCTCAGAGGATATCCAGTTTCCGTTAATGTTTCACTTAGCAACCTAACATCATCATCAATGGCGTCATTTGTACACATACGATCAAGTATGTTAAACAGACACCTCTAAATACCCCGTTTGTATTGCACGAAACAATAACTAAAATAAAGAAGGTATTGAACTGTCCAAGATGGTGTGACGTTGAACGGAGAAAATACATTAATAATATTCTCGGCTTATAGAAAAATTGATTAAAAGCATCAATACACCAGTAAAATTACTATTCCACCTACCACAGCCACAGCTCTTGTACTCAAAATCTCTGCAACTGATACGGCTGTCACATAAGCTACATTAGCAGCTGTGTAAACTAGAGTCACTAGTAAGCATGATACCACAATTGCTATGGGCAAATGTTTCCTGGGGTTCTTCATTTCTCCAACCATACAATTTAAGTTATTCCAGCCACCATAAGCAAATAAACCACTGTAAAATGCATTAGCTATTTTACCAGGACTCCAGTTCGAATCGACAAAAGGTTCTTCCAGCTCTTCATAACGACCTAACAGAAGTTAAACAATAAAGTACAATGCGAGATATCTAAATGAATTTACTAACTAAATAAATATATCATGGCACAAAGAGTGATTACAATCACAAATACATAGAGATTATAAATACTAGTCAGTTGCTTAGAAGAGATAAATCACAGTGAGTAACTAACAGCGATTGAAATAGCTGAAATGGAAACACAGGACAGAGCTGGTGGGAGAATATCAGTCAGTGGCGGATGCTCCACGAGGGATAACAGACGTAAGTAGGACGAAACTCATTTTGCTCATTCACAATTTATTGAAGAATCACTCTATTCAGATCGAGATCTTTGAAAAAATAAAAGTAGTCTGACATGTCATTAGAAAAGTCATATAATCAAAGAGCGATAACAGAAATGAAATGTTCAAAGGTTGTTGCATTGAAACAACGTTTAAAGTAAGACATATTCAATCAATTAACTAATTATGTGTATTCTTGACAGAAGACAGGGGAGATTATTTTTCTCAAGTTCGATGACAAATGACTCCCACTCACCAAAGTGGGTCTTATCACATACAGTCGTACAGTCTTGTTCTTCGAAAACCTTTATACAACACTTACTATTCTGTAAACAAAATATCATTCTTATTGTAGACTAACTTAACACACTTGTTGCCATTTAGTTTAGATTAAACAATCACTTCATCTGGAATGAGAAACTCCTGAATGATGCACATTAATAAAATCTTCATGTCAAGATTGAACCACTCATAGTTCAACAAAAATCACAAAACAAAACCGACTCCAATTATTATAGATAACAAAAGGTATTTAAAATAATTTTAAAGAATGATATAATCAAATTACCAAATCCAATCTGTACAAATCCGGTGACAATGATCATTATGAGAGCGGCAAGTTTCGCAAGTGTAAATACATCTTGTATTCTGGTTGAAAATTTGATTGAAAAGGAATTGGCGAAGCTTAGCAATGCTAAGCATCATTAAACAAGATGAAAAAATGTGATATAAGTAACTGAAAAATTTCCACTAAGATATTATTAATCTGATCATTTTAAACATTTTCAGATGAAAAATAATCGGTAATAGTGAAAACAGCAAAACGTGCAACCTTCTTCTAAGTGAACTTCTACCAGTATCTTATCATCAAATTAATTTATAACATATCGATTCCATTGATACTTCTAGTTTGGCAAGTAATTAGATAATAAACGAACCGTTCATTATGAAAACAATGACTAGAATATATTATTTATTCCAAACAGTTTACTGTAGTTACAAATTAGTAACTACCAGTAGTATTGAGATCTATAAGCCAACTAATCAAAATATTTAGTATCAAAAAATAAACAGAATGTTTACTGATATAATACATTTGAATTCATCTGGTATTAATTATTATTCAGTCGTTGTCATGTGTTGCAAGTCTGTCAAAAGCATAATTTACGATTGAAGGCACACAGTCTTCAGAAATTAACACTTCTCAGTTTTCCTTTATTCACTCACAACTCATAATTTAACTGTCATCAGTTTTTCACTTTCTGATCCGTATTTCGTTTATTCACATTTCGACACTTTCGGCACTTATCACTTATCACTCAAACAACTTTTACTTAATTTTACTGGTTTTAGTCCACCATTAATTTCATTCATCATTCTTCTGTCGTACATGCTTTGCGTCAAAATCCCCACAGATCATATACATTTGGCGAGAATGTCGAAAACAATCAGGATTTATGGTATTTTTCCCAAATGTTATTATGCTCTATTCAAATTTAAAGAACAAACAAATTTTGATGGAATGATTCACGTCATCCATTTCACGGAACGAAGAAGCTACTTAAAAGTGATTTCTGTTTATCAGCACAGTTATACTCCCACCATACAGTCTTTATCATTTTTATGTTTAGAACTACATTTTATGGGGACCTCTGTCCAGTATTTTCATCTAAACAACTGCCTTCATTCTTCGCTTATCAAAAATACAAACAGTGCATTTTATCCATAAAAGTGCATACGAGTTAATGTTGGTTGAGTATATACTTGAGCACATCCTAATAAATGAAATGGAAAAAACGCTGTAAGGAAATATTTTTAAACATACTAATACATAAAACTGCCAAAATCCTGAGCAACATAATGGGAAGCGGACAGTCTGGATACAAAGGTACAACAACATACTCCCCAAATGTCAAAGCTACAATAGCGATAGTTCCAGGTCTTACGACCATTACTTCCATCCATAAACGTAAAAATCCAATAAATGGTCCAAATGCTTCATATACATAAATATAATCCCCTCCGGATCGCTCTATTATCGTGCCAAGTTCTGCATAACAGTACGCTCCGAGCATGCTGACGATCCCACATGCAACCCATATAATAAGAGTAGCTCCTATGCTTCTGACGTTCCTCAGAATACCAGTAGGACTGACAAATATTCCTGAGCCAATCATTGATCCTACTATGATGGTGATACTGGTTACAATACCAATAGATCGCTTCAGTTTTACATTATCTGGTTTATCTCTGACAACAGTGACGTCATCATCCAACTTCTTGTTTTCTGCCATGCCACTGCAATATAAAATACATTATAATTTGCATTTGCAGTAATACAAAGTGGTAAAACGACTTTATATAAAATGACGCAAGTTATAGAATATGTCTGACTTCAATCATATGGCTTCCAGAGATTTAACTTTCACAAAGTAAGATGAAATTAGTTTTAAAATAACCAGAATTCATCAAAAAGTGGAAACTATTTCCACCTTGATTTTGAATGACCCAACCATACAAGTGAGATGAAGTGGAAGACGATAGATATATTATGACATCAGGTTAGTAAAACTTAAGCCAAATACTCATGGTAAAATATTGAGCCATCATATCTTCAGCCATAAACTTTGACATTTAACCAGAATACGAATGAGAAGCTACATGTGGTCTGCAATACAATCAAATTACCTTGAGAGATCTCAGTTTAGAACAAACGGTAGTTTTCCAAAGACAACCGCTCTTCTAATTTAGTTAGTTACACTAACACTTGTAAAATTCTTCAGTACGAAAGGTGAGGAAATACTGCTACGTTTGGGCTAACTACATTTTTCGAAATACAATATAGTTCTACCAATATAGGTTTAATATATTTTTTATTTCGACAGACATTTTGTCGAACAATTTCGGGATCACGTTTGTCGAAAATATCTCTCGATTAAAAGGTGTGTCCTGTTGTTCTGGATTTTCAATAAGTTGACCCGAGTCCCGAAAAACTCAGCTCGTCAAACAATTATAAACTTTTCGGCACAACTAAGTGAAAATTTTACACATAGTTTGGTGATCAAGACCGTTTTGAAATCCCGAATGAAAAACTACAGACATGTATTAAAAACCCGATGAAACTGGAAGGAGGCTTTACTGCGGTTTGTCAAGCATGAGCATCTGATTATTCTCTTATTCTATTATTTTCGATTACAAATATTGCATACCTCAATGAAGATTGGCTAACCGCTAAATGACCTGACATTTTGCAAGCTTTTTCAAGTGAAGTGAAAAATCGTTTTAGAAATTATCCAAGGTTGATGCATCAAATGCGAAGTTCTGAAACTTCTAATGCTGCTTTACATCGACAAATAAAAAGCGCTTCAGATCACTATTTTTCAATTATGGGAATTTTACAAAGTCTGCAGACTGTGATAACCATGGTTATCAAAACCGTTTCGAATTTCGTAATGAAAAATGATAAACACATATTAAAAACCCAGTGAGACTTTAAATCAAGAGGCTTATCAGAAATTATCATTCAAAACGAAGAGACATTTTTTTCCATCTATATCGAAACGTCGAGTGCGCACGATATGTTATAAATATTTTGTAAAGACTTCGTCGACAGTTTAAACAATTAGAAGTGCCAAAGAACAAATTGAGTCACTTGTAAAAGCCGAACTAAATAATCTTAGAAATTTGATTGTGGAAAGAAATAAGTGGTCAAACAATCGAGGTAATAATACTGGCGACCAATAAACAACACTCAGTGTAATCTTCTGCAGCACCTGCAAGGCTAACATAGAAGTAGGTTCATCAACAACGTCATTTGATTGCAAACTGTTAGAAACCACAATTGCACTACCTTTATTACAGCATATTAGAGTTCAACTAGATATGAATTTCGAAGTTTCTCGTCTCTCTTGGACTTAGTCTTCACACACAATGATGATGTCGGTCAAATGACTTTCCTACCACCCCTAAGGAGAAGTGATCATGCAGCCATTTTATTCAAGTTCACGGCTGAGATGGCCTGTCAGACAGTTGCGCCGGCCCGTCCCCACATATGGAAGTCAGACATGGAAGCGCTAAACTCTGCAGCATCGGCTGAAAACTGGATATATGTGAGGTACGGACTCATTTCAGGCGGTTATACAAACCGGCAACTCAACCGTATATACCCTAGACAGTCCCAAAGAACAAGAAGCATCCCCATCCCTGGATAGACCGGGATATTTGAAGTCCATTAAGACGAAAGGAGAAATGCTGGAAGGTTGCTATCAGCCTTGGCACAGCAAGTACTATGGAACGCTACAGGTGTAATTAAAATCAGAGGGGCTCTGAGAAAATATGAAATGCATTTGCCATAATCTGCAATCAAGCAGTTTAAGAGACTATTCTCATACTTAAATTACAGAACAAGGATGCAGCATCGGATAGCCAACCTAATTAAGGAAAAGAGTGGATCTGAAACGATAGAGGATGATTAAGAAATAGCAGAGGCTGTGACAAACTATTTTGGGGCAGTTTTCACTCAGGAACCTCTTCTAGACGAAGGAATAGACCCAAATACGAAGTCAACAAGCCGTCTGCTCACCGTTGACTTTGATCAAGACAATGAACTTAAGGCACTTAGTACCTTAGATACGGTGAGTCAACAGGACCTCATGAAGTACGCTTAAATACCCTAGGCATAATGCACAGTATGTCCTGAGACTAAATGCGCAATATATTTCAGCCCCACTATCTGTGATATTCATTGTCACTTGACCAAGGTGTGTTACTTACGGACTGGGAAGATGCAATCGTCACTCCAATACATAAAACAGAACCAAGACAAATTCCATCGAACTAAAGACTTGTCGGCATTACCAGTGTTCTAGTAAAAATATTGGAAACAATAATCAAAAAGACCATAATGGCATTCATGGAAATCGATAACTTGTTAAACAGCAGAAAGCATGCCTCCATAAAACGTTTACGCTGCACTACACATCTCCCTATAGCAAAGGAGCAATGGATCAATGCTGTAGATAATGGAAAATCAGTGGATGCTGTCATATAGACTTCAGTAAGGCATTTGACAAGGTGCCAACAAATAAACTGCTATTGATGCTAGAAAATCTTGACATTGCAGAACTCCTTTTAAAATGGCTAAAGGATTTCCTAGTATGTCCTAGATAGAGGGTAAATGTAAATTCCAAGTGCTCCACTTGGAGACCAGTTTTTAGTGGAGTGGCACAAGGTTCTGTCCTAGGTTCTTTACCTTTTATACCGAAAGTAAATGATCTCTTATCTAGCTGCTGTGGATCACCGTGACCCCAGGCTGGAACCTACATATATATAATGATCAAAAAATAAATGTTAGTTAATTATATTGAGATAATGTCCTCAGTTCATCGGAGTATACCAAGTTTACTCTTAAAGTATTATCAGGACGCCAATCGCACCTCCTCAGTCGGTAGCGAATTTTATTCTTAAGGAATAGAAGATATGCCTACAGTTCGTCATATCATGTTGTGCCTCTAATTTTTGGGTGGCACCCTAAGATTTGATTTGAAACCAGACTAATGGAAATGTTTGAGGACGTGTGCAAGAGTGTTTAGAATACTATGACTCGCTTTAAGGTCACCACTGAGACGCCTATAAACTAATGGGAAAAGATTCAGATATTTGAAGTGCTATTTATAACGTTTTAATTTGAACACGCAGACTGAATTCGTGGCTCGCCATTGGTTGCGTCCCACTGTAGACTTACCCTTTCAGAGTGAGGGAGGAGACGCTATTTGCATACTCCACATGCGATCGAGAAAAACTGTTTAAAATCAGGTGGGAAGTTCCACAGTCTAACTGATCGAAAACGAATTTCAACATAATCAGCTAAAGGTTTGCTCAAGAGGTACTTTGTCGCGGTTAACGTGAGATTTTAGATAGTAGAGTACTAGCACTCCTAGATCTTTTTCAACTTCGGATATCTCTAGGAGGAGTTACTTAAGTTGTATGTGTTGTCTGAAACACGCCGCAGATGGAATACTCTATACTTTTAAGTGCCAAAAATAAGGTCGGTCGTTATCCGTCTGACTTTGAAGTGGGGTCATATCATCTTGGTTTCGAAATTCTCCACGAAGTTTCACATCGTCAGTGAAAATCAATGAATCAGGTGATACTTGCTAATGGAGGTCATTTATGCAGATTGGAAAAAAGAGATTCTACTACTGAAAACTGAGGCACCCCCATGGGACATTCAGTACCCTGAGAGGAGGTAAAGTTTACTCTGACCCTAGTAGGTCCACTATTTAGGTATGAAGTGGGCTAATCAATGAACGTTGACTTGATACCTCATTTGGAAATCGTGTAATGTGAACCAACTTTCAAGAAGGAAGAAAAAATCCCAATGAGCGCCCACACTAAGTTCAGGCTGGACTGAGAAGTCCACCTGCTGTAGGTTGCCCCGTTAACCTGATACACCCAATCGTTTGAAACTCTAACACCTGTTGTTAGTGAGTTGTTGCAGCTCAGTTTTGGCGAATGTAGCGGTAAATAAATCCCCAAAATAAATAGCTATGTAAGATTTTGACATCGGATGCTGATCACATTAGTTTTAATAATAATATATATTTCTGCAGTGGCAGGCACATGCCATTTTTACAAGCATGATCTACAAATTACAACATTTATTGTTTCATATTATGCATGTTAAATAAATATAGTCTATGAAAGTGAATATCAGTTCATTCCTTCAGATATAGCATTTAAGCAATGAGAATTTTAAGCTTATAGTTGTAACGTAGACTTGTACAGCGCTTGGTGTGAACAGTGAACTTTGGAAAAACACGTATGTCTAGTTTGTTCCACATGCCAGAAGTTCTACAGCTGTACCCTCAGAGCAAGATTCTCAAAAAAAGAAAAACTGAGGAGCAGCAAGACACTTGGATAGGAACGATAAAAAATACTTGACATTTTGTAGTGGAACAGACAGAGGCATGACAAATTACTGGATTAAACTCATACCAGCTCTTGTAGATTAAGTAAAAGATGACCAGAGGCTCCAGATGAGAGAGTGCAGTAGTAAAGAACAACGAGTTGTGATATTTATCAAGGAAGAGTAAGTTCAAATGAAGGAAGGAAGGTCAGAGTTGGTACAAGAAAGGCTGTCTATTAGAACAGAGTGCATATAGAGAGTAAAGTGTTAAGTAAACTAATAACTATTTTCTTTATTGTCGGATTTTTCCACCCGATGCCTGTCACGTAGTCTTGATGTAAAGGTCCGAGTTAGCATGTTATAAGTTGTCTTAGTAGAGTAGCAAATCCAGCATAAAATTGGAAACATGAGTCTGAGTGGTGATCGTAGGAAGATAATCTATACCACAGACTGATTGACTCGTTTCCAATCATAAAGAGCCTGATATATACAAAATGTTCTGCCCCACAAACATGGGTGGATTGAAGTCATAGCCCTCGCCATCAATACTTGCTGGTCAGTAACCCCACCCTCCCTCCTTTTGCGATGTTTGGCTCATTTAAGCTTATTTTTGGATATATATATCATACCTCCCTCCGTGCTCCGTTTTTCACATCCTGTTGGAAAACACTATTTCTATAAGTACCATTTTACAGGCTCATCAGGCAGTTACAAGTTATGGACTGTGGGTAAGGCATCGATGCTATGTTTTAATTGACTATAGTACAAAGTATAGCTTGCTAATCAGATTATAAGCATTAAGAAGGGTATAATGTAGCATAGTTGTTTATTACAGCAGGCGGAAAAGTATAGAAGTATATGAGTTGTAGATAAGGTAACGAGTGGAGAGATAATATTAATTGCTAGTCAACATAGTGTACAGAAGAGTAAAAATGTAATAAAGAACAGACGGGAAGAAACTCACGCTAACTTGGCGCTGATGTCATTTTGTGCTGTCCTAACCAGTTGATGGGTAACAGGCTTCATAGATGCAAGACCACTGGTAGTAGGCAGTCGATTGTGCGGTTCTTTTGACTTTTTAGGGTGGTAGTGAGTGTCCCTTAGCGACGGAGTCTAGTTGAACAGTATCTATAGATCGAGTGAGTTACCTGTCTACTTCAAGTGAAGAAATAGAGTGGAAAAAGTGACTAATACAACTTCAAAGTTGAAAAACTAAGGCAAGCTGAACTTGAAGTTCATTTTGGTCTAGAAATGGAGAGAGCCTAAGATGTCTGAGTGGGGCGCAGATGTGTTTGTACGTGCTAGATCAGTGCAAGTGAGGGCTTGATCAGGCAGTTTTACAAACCTATGTAATTTGTCTGCCGTGCGTATTTCGGAAGGAAGACTGTTCCATATTATTGCATAATCGATGAGGAAGAAGTTTTCTTGAGTTTTTGATCTGTATTTCTGAACTTTGTTTCGAAGTTCGTATTCATGTGAATCTCGGGCAAGAACTAAATCATATGTTGAGTAAGTATGGTTTTTGAGTAGTTTAAATAGAGAATCAAATTAGACCTAATCCTTCTTTTCCAAAGTGATTCTATTTCTAGGATATGGCATCAGGAACTGTAGGCAATGACCGATACAGTCTAACGTACTTTTGGAGAGATCCGGAAAACGTCTCAGATATGGCAAGCATTTTATCCAAACAGTGTTCACCCGAAATCTAGCCAGAAACATCAAGACAGTGAAAAGTCACATTTCGAGTTTCTGATTGGCTGATAACTACACTGCTACTATGTTTAGTAGCGTTCCAGAATATTCGGAATAGCTAGGGACACCTAAAATACTATAAAAACCCTATATTTTCTGTATTAAAACGAAGCTTTGGAGTGCAATGTTTCTCTCATAGTTTCCGCCTTTTGTCTCGTGTTCAGGTTGTTGTGTAGTTCTAGCTTGAATGCTATGAGAATGGCTTAGGAATCGAATATGAAGTTTAATTAGCAAGAAATATTGGTGGCGACGCAAAAACTACAAGGAATATTTCTTTAGAGCAACTACAAGCTTATATGGAGCGTCAAGAAAAGAGGTTTGAACAGTCTCAAATCAGAATCATGGAAGCCTTGATGCAGGAATTGTGCCTGTCCCAGGAAAACCATGCTTCTGGTATGTCGCAAGTATCTCATACTGATTCAATCATGAATGCTATCCATAAATTTAATTTTGATAGTGTAGCAGGTGTAACTTTTGATTCTTGGTTAAAAAAGTATGAAGATTTGTTTTATATTGATCCCTGAAGACTTGATGACGCCTCAAAAGTCAGAATACTTCTAAGAAAACTTGTGACAATGGTATATGAACACTATAGAAACTTTATTCTCCCAAAGAACTCGCGAGACTTTAGTTTTGATGAAACAATTAAAACCCTGTCTGAAATCTTTGGAGAACAGTCATCTCTATTTAATAAGGGACACTCACTACCACCCTAAAAAGTCAAGAGGACCCCACAATCGGCTGCCTACTACCAGTGGTCTTGCATCTATGGAACCTGTTATCAATCAACTGGTTAAGACAACAGAAAATAACATCAGCACCAAGTTACTGTGAGTTCCTTCCCGTTTATTCTATATTAACTTTTTACTCTTCTGTACACTATGTTGACTAGCAATTAATATTATTTCTCCACTCGTTCCCTTATCCACAACTCATACTTCTATACTTTTTCCGCCTGCTTAAATAAACAACTATCCTACAATATACCCTTCTTAACGCTTATACTCTGTTTGGCAAACTATGGTCAACAGAGGCACTGCATCGATGCTTTACCCACAGTCCACAGCTTGTAACTGCCTGATAAGCTTGTAAAATGGTACTTATAGAAATAGTGCTTTCCAACAAGTTGTGAAACAGAGGATTGTGTGAGGTATAACGTATATACAAAAATAAGCTTAAATGAGCCTAAAATCACAAAAGGAGGGAGGGTGGGGTTACTGACCAGCAAGCATTGATGGTGAGGGCGATAACTTCAATCCACCCATGTTTGTGGGGACAGAACATTTTGTATGTATCAGGCTCTTTATAATTGAGAATAAGACAGTCAATCTAAGATATAGATTGTCTTCCTACGCTCACCACTCAGACTCATGTTTCCAATAATATGCTGGATTAGCTATTCTACTAAGACAACCTATAACATGCTAACTCGGACTTTTACACTAGGATTGCGTGGCTGACATCGGATGGACAAAAAAAGAAAAGAAAAAAGACAATAAAAGATATAGTCACTAGTATTCTTAACACTTCACCCTCTATATACACACCCTTCTAATAAACCGCTTCCCTTGTACCAACCTTGACTTCCCTTCCTTCATGTGAGCTTACTCCAACTTGCTAAACATCACAACTCGTTGTTCTTTATTAGTACATTCTCTAATATGGAGCCTCTGACTTCACTTCACTCTAACAAGACATAATATGAATTTATTCTAATTTATTATACCTCTGTCCGTTCTACTACACAATGCTAAGCAACCTTTGGCGTTCATATCCAAGTGCCTTGCTGCTCTTCTGTTTCTCTTTTTTTTCTCCTTCAGAATCTTGCTCTGAGAGCACAGCTATGAAACTTCTGACGTTTGGAGCAAACTTAACGTACGCGTCCTCTCAAGGTCATAGTTTACAGCAAGCGCTCTACGATTTCACTTTATAACAACTATAAACTTAATAAGTTGGGAAGCATTTTGCGAACCAACAAATGTTGTAATTTATAGATCATGCCTGTAAAAACGGTGTGTACCTGCACATGCAGAAATATATTATTATTATTATTATTATTATTATTATTATTATTATTATTATATCCGTTACCAATGCTCGAAGATTACGAAAGAACCAGGTGGTGACTGGGTAAAACCTGCAGGAATTGTAAACCAAGAATTTGAGAGGTTCATATTGTCCCTCATGACTGAAGACCAGTTTAGATGCCTAGTATTTGTCTGTAGCCTGCGTTCCCTTGAAGATGTCGACATCCTAACAAGAATTTTAATCAGGCTCGAACATTATCCCAACATGAACCTGCAGAAAGTAACTACCGAATGCCGAAGTTTAGCGAATCTGAAGCATGATACCTCGATGGCAGTGAACGGTAACTGGTTCCTTCATGTCAGTGCAGTCGAGAGAAAAGTCTTACAAGGACGTGCCTATATACTCTATGTCCAGCTCATTGAAATCAAACACACTGACCGTAGCGTTTCGCATCTAGCCAAAGTGTAATTTTCAGTATATAATTATGGGGATAATTGGGTTTTCACTGACATCATGAGTCACCCGATGTTAGTCCACCATTGGAAATGTGGAAGTACTCTCCGTTCCGTTCCAGTGTGGGACTCCTCAACACTGCGTATTCACGACCCCGCACACATCGTTCGAGCTCAGAAACTTTGGTCTCGCGCACTAACGCTTAACGTCTAGAACATTGAGCCGGCATCCAACGGTGTAAATGTCTGGCATCAAGCAATCCGTGGACAGTGAAATTAATCCGTTTCGGGTATGGGGCAGTTGCCCACCGACGAGAGTCGCGTAATATCGTGGACTAATCCTTCGTCTAATAGCCCTCCATGTTGATTCCTTACACGAGTAGATCTCGTCAGGCCTAGGTCCTGTTGCTATGGGCTATCTTGGATTCGTTGAGTTTGTCAGTATCCCAATAATATAGGGTATTAAGCCTCTGTATTACTGTTTGCCCAGTGTTTCTTTAACTTCGTTTTTCATTTTAACAATCACCAGATGGTGATCTGAAGCTACGTCAGAACATCCCTCTTTTCTGAGGTCTTCCTTTGACCAACTGAATTTTTTAGTAATGCAAATATGATCGATCTGCTTCTGTGTGGTGTGGTCCGGTGAATCTCATGTAGATCTCTGTGTGCGTATGTGGGGTAATAAAGTGCCATTTATAACCATTTGTTGTTGGCACATTAATTTACACATCTCTTAGCATTCTCGTTCCTTTCTCATAGTCAGTCCATGTTGTCCTATGATATTTTCTTACCCGATGTTTTCTATTATGAACTCAGCTTTTAAGTCTCTCATTAAGATGGTCAGGTTCCTTTCCTGAGTCCTTCTCTGCGTTTGACTAAGCATCCCATAAAGCCGATTTTTACCGTTCACTGCTATCATCGGTAGGGCATGACACTCATTGTGATTCCATTCTTCTTTATTTTGATGGATGCTTTGATGAGATTCTCATCTTATAAGTTCTATAAGTGCTTCTTCCGACATCACCTCTCCCCGATCTAATCTTCTTCGTCCAGCTTGGGTTCAATGGTTTTCACTGATTTGGAACACCGTCAAGTTGTATCTCTTCATTTCTGTAGCTATTCGATCGATCCTTCCGGTCTCCTACATTGTCCAAACATTCTATGTATCTGTGTTAATTGTTCCTGTGTTTGTTATAAGGGTCATCTGCCTCGTGGCTTCCAAAAATCTCGGCTTTCATCATAAAGCGTCACAATTCTTCTAAATGAAGATCTTTCGACTCCCAGGTCAGAGTTTAAGGAATAGTAAATATATTTTTTGTTATAAAAAAGTAGAATTATATTCCTTTATTCAATGTGACTTTTGTTCAACATAACTTCCGTTTTAAATCAAGGGATAATTACTCGGTGTAGTATTTGTTTTGCTTTCCAGTGTTATCATAGTTAACAGAAAACAAGTGTGGACAACCGAGTATATTTAACACAAAATTACTGAGCATCTCAACAAAATGTGAGAACCATATATTAAATCGTTAATTTGCAAAATATCCAATAATTGTCTCAAAATACCTCGGATTTAATTGTCCTTGCATTTTCATACAAATGCATTCTATTCCCACTCTTTCTTTCTTGATCTTCGGCCATCTTCTGCTGCCGGACATTATATTCCTGACTAGCGTCATATACTACTTATATCAATATAAGTAGCACGCACCACAGTATATTTTATTTGGCATAACATTAATTTGTTTGGATGTGATGTTTGTTCGAGATACGATATCCTCTTAATAAATTAACCTGAACTGTGCTCACTATAACATGCAGCACATAATTTGTTATATTTCTTAGTATTTTCTATATATGTGATTCCATCCTAATTAATAATCAAAATCTGAATGCAATCAATATATAAACAAGTGTACTTTCAACAGTTCCTGATGCCATATCCTAGAAATAGAATCACTTTGGAAAAGAAGGATTAGGTCTAATTTGATTCTCTATTTAAACTACTCAAAAACCATACTTACTCAACATATGATTTAGTTCTTGCCCGAGATTCACATGAATACGAACTTCGAAACAAAGTTCAGAAATACAGATCAAAAACTCAAGAAAACTTCTTCCTCATCGATTATGCAATAATATGGAACAGTCTTCCTTCCGAAATACGCACGGCAGACAAATTACATAGGTTTGTAAAACTGCCTGATCAAGCCCTCACTTGCACTGATCTAGCACGTACAAACACATCTGCGCCCCACTCAGACATCTTAGGCTCTCTCCATTTCTAGACCAAAATGAACTTCAAGTTCAGCTTGCCTTAGTTTTTCAACTTTGAAGTTGTATTAGTCACTTTTTCCACTCTATTTCTTCACTTGAAGTAGACAGGTAACTCACTCGATCTATAGATACTGTTCAACTAGACTCCGTCGCTAAGGGACACTCACTACCACCCTAAAAAGTCAAAAGAACCGCACAATCGACTGCCTACTACCAGTGGTCTTGCATCTATGAAGCCTGTTACCCATCAACTGGTTAGGACAGCACAAAATGACATCAGCGCCAAGTTAGCGTGAGTTTCTTCCCGTCTGTTCTTTATTACATTTTTACTCTTCTGTACACTATGTTGACTAGCAATTAATATTATCTCTCCACTCGTTACCTTATCTACAACTCATATACTTCTATACTTTTCCGCCTGCTGTAATAAACAACTATGCTACATTATACCCTTCTTAATGCTTATAATCTGATTAGCAAGCTATACTTTGTACTATAGTCAATTAAAACATAGCATCGATGCCTTACCCACAGTCCATAACTTGTAACTGCCTGATGAGCCTGTAAAATGGTACTTATAGAAATAGTGTTTTCCAACAGGATGTGAAAAACGGAGCACGGAGGGAGGTATGATATATATATCCAAAAATAAGCTTAAATGAGCCAAACATCGCAAAAGGAGGGAGGGTGGGGTTACTGACCAGCAAGTATTGATGGCGAGGGCTATGACTTCAATCCACCCATGTTTGTGGGGCAGAACATTTTGTATATATCAGGCTCTTTATGATTGGAAACGAGTCAATCAGTCTGTGGTATAGATTATCTTCCTACGATCACCACTCAGACTCATGTTTCCAATTTTATGCTGGATTTGCTACTCTACTAAGACAACTTATAACATGCTAACTCGGACCTTTACATCAAGACTACGTGACAGGCATCGGGTGGAAAAATCCGACAATAAAGAAAATAGTTATTAGTTTACTTAACACTTTACTCTCTATATGCACTCTGTTCTAATAGACAGCCTTTCTTGTACCAACTCTGACCTTCCTTCCTTCATTTGAACTTACTCTTCCTTGATAAATATCACAACTCGTTGTTCTTTACTACTGCACTCTCTCATCTGGAGCCTCTGGTCATCTTTTACTTAATCTACAAGAGCTGGTATGAGTTTAATCCAGTAATTTGTCATGCCTCTGTCTGTTCCACTACAAAATGTCAAGTATTTTTTATCGTTCCTATCCAAGTGTCTTGCTGCTCCTCAGTTTTTCTTTTTTTTGAGAATCTTGCTCTGAGGGTACAGCTGTAGAACTTCTGGCATGTGGAACAAACTAGACATACGTGTTTTTCCAAAGTTCACTGTTCACACCAAGCGCTGTACAAGTCTACGTTACAACTATAAGCTTAAAATTCTCATTGCTTAAATGCTATATCTGAAGGAATGAACTGATATTCACTTTCATAGACTATATTTATTTAACATGCATAATATGAAACAATAAATGTTGTAATTTGTAGATCATGCTTGTAAAAATGGCATGTGCCTGCCACTGCAGAAATATATATTATTATTAAAACTAATGTGATCAGCATCCGATGTCAAAATCTTACATAGCTATTTATTTTGGGGATTTATTTACCGCTACATTCGCCAAAACTGAGCTGCAACAACTCACTAACAACAGGTGTTAGAGTTTCAAACGATTGGGTGTATCAGGTTAACGGGGCAACCTACAGCAGGTGGACTTCTCAGTCCAGCCTGAACTTAGTGTGGGCGCTCATTGGGATTTTTTCTTCCTTCTTGAAAGTTGGTTCACATTACACGATTTCCAAATGAGGTATCAAGTCAACGTTCATTGATTAGCCCACTTCATACCTAAATAGTGGACCTACTAGGGTCAGAGTAAACTTTACCTCCTCTCAGGGTACTGAATGTCCCATGGGGGTGCCTCAGTTTTCAGTAGTAGAATCTCTTTTTTCCAATCTGCATAAATGACCTCCATTAGCAAGTATCACCTGATTCATTGATTTTCACTGACGATGTGAAACTTCGTGGAGAATTTCGAAACCAAGATGATATGACCCCACTTCAAAGTCAGACGGATAACGACCGACTTTATTTTTGGCACTTAAAAGTATAGAGTATTCCATCTGCGGCGTGTTTCAGACAACACATACAACTTAAGTAACTCCTCCTAGAGATATCCGAAGTTGAAAAAGATCTAGGAGTGCTAGTACTCTACTATCTAAAATCTCACGTTAACCGCGACAAAGTACCTCTTGAGCAAACCTTTACTTGTTAACGTTGTACTCATGATTTGTTTTCCTGTACATTCTGAGCCGCCTAATCACTTGAAAAGTTTTTGTTTTTTCTAGTTTATATATTCGTTAGTTACACATTAGTCCTTGATCTTCCGATCTCCACTCATGATGTTTCATCTTTGACGTTCTGGCATTTAGAATGATAATTTCTTTATTTTGTGGTATTTGAGTGTGGCAACTTGAACCGACGTACAAACCTACCATGTTGTAAGTTGTTACTGACTTATTGACTGATGCGCCTTATGAGTCTTGCACATATAGCAGTCAATCACACTTATATATCGTATTTCTTCATTCTCTTTCTTTCCAAATTAACCATTTGTGTCGTACGGTTCCGTTTGTTATTTACCAGCATCGACGAGGTGGGATTCCCTGGTCACCACAGCATTGCAATCCAGGATACGTAATGATAATGATAACAATTTATTCTAAAGCAACAGTTTGTTATATTAGACAGTTTACAGGCAATATCGAATTTTTATAAAAGACATAGTCTTCACTGTGATGGGTTACTCAGTTAGTTTGATATTTTATAAAATACATTGGTCATAAAAGCATGAGAGATAATACTTCTCACATATGAATGCAAACAATATTAGTAAGATCCGCATTGTCAATACGACAGTTGGGGCGCTTTATGGAGGTTGCGTTTCGACATGCAACTGATGGTCGACAATAAATCCACGTAAGGTTAAGAGCTTCTACAAACCGTAACCTTACATCCTTTTGGAGGACCTGAGGCAATAATGACGGCGCAGGATAAAGTCACCTGCTCCATGTGTATTTTGATGGTAAATCTCAAGGGGGCTGAAAGGGAAGGTAGGAAAAAGAAAAGACGAGAGGTCGAGCAGACAATGTTCACGTCTATCGAAGTTGCGTCATTTGTGGAAGAATAATTAGGGTTTGACTACTTAGTCTAATCTTCTTTTATTAAGGTGCTTTTTAAGCAAGAGCATCCTGATAAGCTAAAGAAAATAAGCGTAAATATGGTGTGAGTGGATAAACAACTGTATAAATCGAGATGGTTCAGAAAGAAGCTGAAAGTATGGGATTATGTGTAGTTAAAAAATATAGTACTGAAAACAGTATTCTGATTCAAATATGGCAATCCTCCATTTTTGTCGAAGGTATATCAACTAATGTTTATTTTACAGATTTTATGGAGTCATGAGCAGGCCTTGTTTTTAATGAATTGTCTAATTTTGTTTGTAATAGGGATCGAATTTATCTCCCCACCATCGTGTTTGCTAGTCAGTAAAGTTATCCTCCCTCCTTTTGTGATGTTAGGCTCTCTTACGTTTGTGGTGTGTATAAATATTGCTTTAATCTGAGGTCCGTGTCTGAATACACTGTCACTACTAATTCCATGTTACAAGCGAATCAGACAGTTAAAGCTTCTCTATTGTGGGTTAGACATCCGTTTAGTATATCACACTGCTATGAATATAACTAATAGTATGAGTTATGAAACATAGGTTAGATTATATGTGGTTCACAGATGGTAATGATAGATAACAAATCAAAGAATATGAAAGAGTTTAGAATTGTAAAATCTTCTGAGTAAGAAAATAAAACATTAAGCGACTCACAAGAATGTCGGACATTATGAACTTTTTATGATAGGCTATAGTTGATTAGGATCCATGAGATTATTGAATTCTGTTTACTTTTAATAGAAAAAAGGACATGACACCTACGAAGAATAATGCAATTTTAAGCACTAGAGTGATTTGGAATCTGAAATTGAGGGGGGGGACATAAGGGCGTGAATAATAACCAGTGAATACTAGGAGAGGGTAATCCGTTTGTTCTGTCACTTGGCTATATTCATAATAATGACAGCTGTAGTCCGTTATATTCATGATAGGTCACTGTGAAACCAATTAGCCTTCTAGATTTAGAAATAATAAACGATGCATGTTCTTCGAAATTTAGGCTTCGTGTGTAATTCATACCTTTATCGTGTATTGCTTTATGTGTTTGAACTTTACATTTATTTAAGTAAAGTTTTAATTTATAGGGGTGTTTTCCAAAGTGCATGATCTCACATCTATTGATCATAAAAGGTAATTGCTATTTATCGGTTCAGATAGTCAGGTTACTAGGGTCACTTTGAGTCTGGGATATACTTTCGCTTAGAGCTTCAGGCTTAAAGCTATTCACCATATTGAGATAATCAGCGTATAAATATGGTCTTCCAAATTTTATGGTGTTACATATACGGTTTATATAAGTAAGAAACAAGAGTGGATCTGACACACTCCTCTGGATGACTTCACTAGTTATTGGTTCAGGTGATGAGAGAGTCATCATATTTTACCATATGTTTACGTTCTACTAAGAAAAAAGCAAAGCATGAGTATAGTGGGTTTCTTATTCCAAAGGACTTTAGTTTGACGAGAAGCCTTTTGTGTGGGAGCTTAACAAAGGATCTCTTAAAGTCTAAGAATAGAACTGATGCAAAGAGTCTGTTGTTCCGTTTCAGAAATATCTACAAGGAACGTATCGCATGAGCTAGATCAAAGAAACCCAAGGGAGGTTGAAATGAGACTATTAGTAATTACATGTTGAACTACTGTCTCCTTAACTACTTTTTTCATCATTATAAATACCATTGAGGTCGTGTTTATGGACATATAATCCTCAACATTTGCTTCAGGTTCTGTCTTCATTTTGAGGATGATATGTGGAATTTTCCAGACAGTAGGGTAACACGCTGAAGAGAGTGATATCGCAAATAGTTTAATACTTAAAAGATATATTATCACTTCCAATTTTTAGCATGCTAGCCGGAATGCCATCTGATCCATCAGAATAAGAGTGTTTCAGTTTGCTAATGGCCATAGAAATATTCTATACATTTTGATCTACATTAGTATGTTCACAGGAAGGTACTAGAATTGGCTCTGATTCATTTAGTAATTTTGCGTTAGTTAATGAGGAACAAAAGTGTTCACCAAATAGTTCCGTAACAAATTGTGGATGTGTTAGTTTTGCTTCCAGTAAAGAAGGTTTCCAAATGAGTGCTTTATAGGTAATTTTGGAATTTTTTCCAATAAACCTTGTGATAGTATCTACGAAGTGTTACAGTTTTACGTCCTCCGGTTGTGGTTCTTATATTAAGGCTACATGTGACAATGCTATGACCATTAAGTCAAAACGTATTTCCGATAAATACAATATTGCGGGTGAGGTTACGGTGGACAGCTAAACATTAGCGAAATGAAATTCGAAGGCTGCCACGTGGTGTTAATTTGATGTAGACCGAGCAGTGGAACCACTTCCACTCAGCTTCAGTAGGCTTAGTGTATGCAGATTTCTCACTAGTTTGGTCCATTGTCTCAAAACCCTTTCAAGCATAACCACTTCAACTTTAAAACAATGAAATAGCTGCTTAAATCCCCTATTCGAGATTCGAACTCCTAGGTGCCAGGTATAATATCGTGCTTATTTTTTACCGAAACACGAAGTGACACAAAAAATTCTGTATCAGAAACAACAGAACAGATAACTGGTTCTAAAGAGTGGATAGACTAGTAACTTTAGGTAATGGGATATGGTTTATTGTATAAACATTTATTATACAGAATAGCTCATTTAGATTAAGACACTTCCGTTAGAATTTGACATTAATGAAAATCAAGCTGTCCAATTAATTATAGTCTTTTAACTCGTCCCGTACTTCTATTTTACAACTCATGCTTGTTACCCCCACCAGCATTCTCCATCCAACACTGTCCTGGGCAGTCCGTTCCAGTTGCTTTTAGTAGTTATTCATTCTTGTATGTATCCTTCCGATTCTCGACGCACTGTGTTCTTTGGAGCATAGCACAATCACAACCATTCTCCATCCAACTCTGTCTGGGACAATCGTTTCCAGTTCTAATTCATCCTTTTCATGTATGCTACTATTTCTCGATGCAGTGTGTTCTTCGGCATTACTCTTTCCCGTTTCCCTTCAGAATAACAAGTTAGCCCTTGTCTCATGATGTAGTTTGATGATTTCCACGATGTGTGTCCTATCAACTTTCAACGTCTTTTCCTAATTTCCTCTTCAGCTGAAATCTGGTTTGTTCTCGTCCACAGTAGGCTGTTGCTGATGGTATCCGGCCAACGGATGTTGAGTATCTTGTGTAGACAGTTGTTTATAAATACTTGTAAATTTTTAATTGTGGTTGTGACAGTTCTCCACTTTTCGGCTCCGTACAGTAGAAATGCCTTGAAGTTCATATTGAAGATTCTGACCTTGCTATTTGTTGACAGTTGTTTTGAGTCTTATATATTCTTCAACTGTAGGAAGGCTCCTTTTTTTACAAATGCTCGCCTTCACTTCTGCATCAGACTTTTTACGTATATAGAGGTTTATTCAGCCAGAAAATTCTAATCTTTCGTTTAAGTCCGATCTCCAATTGTAGTAAGACCATCCGTTGCACACGAAAGGTTCAAATAATCTTTTTCTTTAATTTAACCAAAACCCTAATGACGTTAGCTGAAGATAGCCACTAACCAAATGTTCACTCTCGGTTTTATAAGCCATATTGTTTAATGCAGCTGCCCAGCTTCTTGGCGGATCCGATTATCTCAGAGAATTATCATCTCTGGCTTCTGATTTTATTGAAATGTTATTCTTAGGTGATATTGATTTGGTAGGGAAATGTTTTGTCGATCCATGAGTATCTGTGGAGTCGTTATTTATAGGTGCTATTGAAACTTCAGTGTTATAACTTTTTTAAGTAAAAGAAGCTAACTTCTTGTTCTTTGAGATCATCATCGATATCAGGAGTCCTTTTGGTTAGTATTTTTCTGTTGAACTCGTAAAGAAAATAGCCTCATGCTATCGAGTGGTAACATCGAGATTATTCTCTGTCGATTCCTATGGGACTAAAGTAAGTATTTAACTCAAAGTATATAGTCAAATCAATGAGAAGCAAAAACCTTTACGACTCAAATATATAAGTAGAGTGTGTTACTGCTGTAGAAATACAAAAATTATCAAGACCACTGGGAAACATCTTGATGCCGTTCTTCTTACCAATTTTATGACGCAGGTTAAAGGTTTGGCACCTGCTTTACAGCCAGTTGTGTTTATCCATACCTCTAGTTTCTTTTCACTGACTTCGGAACCAAAATCGTATAATGTTTAGTGTACAGAGATTTGGTGACTAATTCTTTTTAAATGATACATTGCATTACCAATTTTAAACCTAAAGATGTCATAGATGTTCAGGGTTCGACAACGTATTTGTCCGTGTCATCTTTTTAATCAAATCAGAAGTCATGTATAAATGAGTCCGAAGATGTACCTGGAAGGTTGTCTATATGTTAAGAAGCATTTGATTTATGGCTGATAGTAGTTGCAAGCAGTGAGTATCTAGCCATACCCACTAGTGATCCGATGAGGATGCGTAAGCGAACTCATTAAGTCAAGATGTGTACAGTACAACTAATTTGGCCAACATCAATGTGGAACACTTACAGACCTATTTATTTCGTGGATTTATGGCTACATGTCGGAAATCATTTTGCTATTAAATCTGCCATAGCTGTAATAATTCGAGAATGAATATTATTCTGACCACTTAGTTTATGTAGTTTGAGATGTTTAAGTAGAGGTACGACAACTCATAATGCCCAATCACTTGAAAATCATCATTTTGCCTGAAACACAAGTTTTATGTTCATAAAAGCCCATGACAATTATTAAATTTCTCTCTATTTTAGACTCTTCTTCTACAACCTATAAATCAATTCTTAGTAGTCAAAAATCATTTAGTTTCTCCTAGAAAAGTTTTGGATTTGTAAGCGTTTGTTGTACTGAGCCAATTTGTCATGTTCAACATTTACATTATTTTTTAAAAGTTAGTGCAGGTTTTCGCAGAATCAGAGGGTAAATATTTGTCGTGGTAAGCTTCGAGATACCCGTATCGTATACCATAGGAGATTTAGTTTCCTTTTTTTAGTCGTAGGCGTCTGGGTTAACTTCTTTTTTTTTCTGTCGATTTTTAACAAGTTATTATAATTAACGGCGCAACGTTGTGCCGTGCTGTATACAGCTTGCATGAAAGCTTGCATTGAACTAAAACGAATCGCATATCTTTGCATTTACTACTAAAATGCTTGGTGAGCGAATGACACAGCCAGCTGGCTGTGGATTTTCAGATTTCTGACCCGATCTCTCAATTTGGGGGTAAATTTAGAGGATTAGTCTTATAAGCATATGTGATGGGTCAAAATGTTTACAGTCACTCATAGCAAATGTACAGATTATGAGGCTTAATGAAAAAAATGCAAATAGTCCCAAACAACCAAGAAATTTGCCCTTTGTTCGCCTTTATTTCCCCTTTGTTGGTTGCTTGGGGTATCGAAAATAGATTACAAAATCAGTTTGTCATGACTATATTCTCGTATTTGCAGGAAATTCTGGGTTTTTTTGCCACTTCCCTAAAATTTTCTACAACGCATTCCCCAATATTCCTCCAGGACGGATAAAGATTTTCCCAAAATAGGTAGATTGGGTGGTAATCCTAGATTCTTATAGCCAATAATCAATATTAATGTCATACTATTTATTGTGTGGTGATGTTAGCTAACGCAATAACCGGGCTGAATTGCCGCGAGTTTTCTATAACTTACTTTGACGACTACCGATTTACTCGCTTAACCCGGTAATTTAAATCTTTGTATCATCCTACCTCATCATCAATGTGTATATGTCCCCATACATTAATGTTGCCAGCAAACAGCATTTCAGAAAACATGAGGTTTTCTGGCAAAAATTCATGAACTGAAATAGTCTAACAGCTTCCTAGAGTTCATTAATTTTCACGTCTTCAAGTGCAATCTTTGGTGAAGCTAAATGCTACCAGTTTCACAAGTGGAGACATGAAAAAGAATTCCTAATGTCTTTATGCCGAGAAGTCTTTTTAGGTGGTATTAGGTTGTTGAGCAAAGTACACTATGGGTACGGATAGGTTACTCAGCAGCAAAACACTTAAAATAAGAATGGTTGAGTTGAAATAAATAAAGAATGAAAACAGAAGTTACGAGTCAGTATTATTTTTAAGAATAAGGTGAGTATTAATATGGTGGTGGTAGCTAGTTGAATGAATTATTGTTTACCTTGGTTCACTGATGAGTTTTAGAATGTATCTTCAAATACGAAAGGTTCTAGTGGTTATTGCTAGTGAGAAAAACCTTTTTGGCATCCCTTCTCATTACTAATGACTGTTAACCTGTTTTGTAGAGTCTGATTGAAATTACCAAAAACGTTGCGCAGTTTTTATTCATGAACCAACTAACAGACGGCGTGGCATGATACAACTTAACAAAGCCACTGATAGGTCGTGCAAATATTGGTTGTTTAAACATTGTATAGGGCTAAAATTCAACCATAAGTGAAAAGATGCATCACTCTTTTTCGTAGTTTTCTGAACGGATTCTCTTGTCGTTTGTTATGGGTGTTTTCCCACTGGTTGTTTATTTTGTCAGCCATTTCAAAATGCGAGATTTTACAACAATATTATGGCGGAGGTATGTAGTTAATTTCAGGTGATTATAAAAGTAGTTGATTTCTCAAGCAACCTGCAAAACAGAAAATAACTTAAATTCACCTGGTATTGTTTGCGTGAATCTTCCCATTGATGTTTAGCACTGCAATCGATCAGTTTCATGTTGGCGTATGTGCATCCTTTCAAATTGTCTGGAGTCACAAGTATTATAAACAAAAATGGATAGTGGTTAGCAGTGGAATCCAGTTTGACGCGCGTTTCTCTTATTTGAGATCCGTTAGCTGGATGTAACTGCATCTCAGAGTTGACGTTCACTCTGGGACTCGAACCCAGTACTGTTCCCTTTGATTACCATCGCGTTACCCACTTAGGAAGAAACGCGCGTTCTGGATTCCACTGCTAACCACCATCCATATTTGTTTATAAAGAAAATAACTTAGCTTCAAAATATCACGCCCAAAGTATTGTTTTTTCCGCCTATTCAAATTATTTCACTACCCTTAAATGAAAATGTATGATAAATGACTTATTATGATTCACAATTTTCTCTGTTTTGCTGTACGTCTTATTGCTACATTTAATAAAGAAATATTTGCGTAGTTTTGAAGTGTTTTCTTGTAACCTTTGACGTATAACTTGGTCCTGTAGATACTATTTCAACCAGTGCTTTCTATAGAAAATTTACTAGAACATTTTTTATTCACAAAATATTTCTATAAACTACATTTCGTATTTTTCTTAATCGACTGTAACTCGTACCAAACACATGTTTTTGTCCTTGGTTTTGGGCTGTTGGTTTAAGTCACTACACGCGATAAAATATTGTCAGTATGTCGTTGCTACGATTTTCCTTGCGATCGCGCATCACATATGTGATGATACATACCTTTCTCGTGTCTTATAAACTACTCAATGTCAATTATTTGTTCCACTAAGATTATACTTGAAAGCCTTATTTTTGATATAATTTTGTCGCAAGCAGGAAATTTATTTGAAAGAGTTATTTGGCAAGACTATAATTTATGGACAAACTACCCATGTTAACGATAACAGGTCTTAGTGGCCCTATATCTGACTCCATATCAGAAGGCTGCGTGTTCGAATCACGTCGGGATCACCACTTTGGTGACCCTATATATGACTTCAATTAGATTGTATGTTGATCGCTATTTAAGTATACATGTCGTTAATCCTCCTTAGTGAACAACGGAATTAAATTATTCAAATACGTGAACGGATTTTTGAATACGTATATTCTGTATACTCGTTGATATGGACAGATCATCAGAGGGAAAAGGCAAAGAAAGCGAAGAAAAAAGGGCGAAAAAAAAATGACGCACGGTGGAGGCGTGTGAGCCAACTCCATTTAATCAAGCGTTTATCAATATTTATAGTCACACAAAAAATAAGCTACAGATATGTGATGAGTCGGATAAAATGTACTCACACACGCTCATATGAGAACAGTCATGGTTGATAAGCGAATAATTAACAAGGTCAAAACGTGACTTAAGAAGAATGAATAAATTAACCTTTCCAGAAGTTGGAATACGTTATGTGGGCTTAAAATAGTAACCGACACTACAAGGTCTTGGATTTTGGGGTGAAACCCATTTACCCATTTGACTAAATAGCGTTTTGGCATTTTAGCTGATATCAGTTCGTAATGAAAACCCCGAAACTAGTTCCTAAACCTAACCATCTACTGTAAATCACAATCCTAATTCTTTTCACTGGCTTATGACTCTCATTTAACCCTGGTAAGTAGGTGGGCATCTCCAAGGCCATCATAGCGTCGCTCAAAGGCGCAGAAAAGTAATCATTAGTATTTTTTGATTGCAGAATTTTTGTTAGGGTCTAATAGTATCAAGTGTTTCATTGAAGTAACGAAGAACTAATTTAATTTGTTTTTGAACCATATTAAATTTTTTTTAACTTTACAAACTACTAAATTGGAAGCGTAATTAGTTTGTTGAATTCCAGATAAGTACTTACCATCAGACTAATCAATAAGAACTCTGACGAACTAATTTACTATTAACATCAAAACAGATTCACCAATTCTTTCTTTAATGAATCCGCCAACATAACGCCTTGTTTGGTGATAAACTATTTTCGAATAGGAATTTTAAATCTGGCCCCTTCCCAGTGATAGATGTTTGTAAACAAGTACAGTTTCATTTTACGTTCAATTTTTCCTTTATCTCTTTGCTGTTTTGCAGCAGCAAAGATGTCAAAATCCATACCGGATTTGCAAGATTCTCTAGTAAATGATAAGGAAAATACAAATAATATTGTTCCTGTAAAAATGGAGAAAACTATTGGTCTTGTCAGCAGCATCACAATTATCATCGGTTCAATCATTGGTTCGGGTATATTTGTTAGTCCAACTGGTATATTAGAAAATATGCAGAGTTTTGGTGCTAGCTTAATTATTTGGATTGGGTGTGGAATTTTTTCTTTACTGGGAGCCTATTGCTACGCTGAGCTAGGCACAATGATTCAACGCTCAGGTGGAGATTATGCTTATGTGCTTGAAGCATTTGGTTCATTTATGGGATTTTTACGTCTGTGGATTGAAGTGATGGTAGCCAGACCAGCTACAATGGCTGTCATTGCTATGACATTTGCTAAATACATTTTACAGCCTATATTTCCTGACTGTCCACAGTCTAATGCAGTTGTACGATGTTTAGCAGCTGTATGTATCAGTAAGTAAATTCAATTGACTCAAACGTCTTTGCTTATTAAACAATGAATATCCATGATATAATCCTTTGGCTTATTAATTCATGTTGCGAATATGATTTTATCTGACCTTTAATATCATTTATGAGAATGTTTTAATGTTAGATTTCATAAATAAAAGTTTTGTGGTCCTATATCTGACTCCATTTAGATCGTATGCGGATTGTTATCAAAATATATATACCGCCAACCCTCGTATATATCTATCGACTTAAGTCACGTTAGGGAATAACTAGATTAAATAAGTCAAATACAAGAATGGACTTTTGGATACGTATATTTAGTACAGACTTCCAAATACAAGACAGAGAACACCAATCTAGTCACACTTTATGAACAAGTTCTGGAACTAGTGGAAACTTTCACATATCATGTAAGCAGCATCACTGATGAACAAGGTGGATGCGATGCAGACGAAAAGGCAAGGATTGACAAAGCAAGGATAGTATTGTCACAACAAAGAATATATGGAACTCAAAACAACTGTCAACCAGCATCCAAGTCACAAACTTAAATACGAACACGAACATCAAGACAGTCCTACTGTACGGAGCTGAAAAGTGGAGAACTGTCACAACCACAATTAAAAATTTACAAGTATTTATAAACAACTGTCTACACAAGATACTCAACATCCGTTGGCCGGATACCATCAGCAACAGCCTACTGTGGACGAGAACAAACCAGATTTCAGCTGAAGAGGAAATTAGGAAAAGACGTTGAAAGTTGATAGGACACACATCGTGGAAATCATCAAACTACATCATGAGACAAGGGCTAACTTGTTATTCTGAAGGGAAACGGGAAAGAGTAATGCCGAAGAACACACTGCATCGAGAAATAGTAGCATACATGAAAAGGATGAATTAGAACTGGAAACGATTGTCCCAGACAGAGTTGGATGGAGAATGCTGATGACTGTCCTGTGCTTCTCAACGAGGGCTAACATGTAAATGTATTTCATACACTTGTTGATCTGAACAGATAATTAGAGAAACGCAGTGAAGGGAGCGAAATGACGCGCAACGGAGAAGGCGAGTGAACCAATTCGTTTTCATCAAGAGTGATTCAATATAAATGGCCAGACAAAAGTAAGTTACAGACACGTAATTATTACGTCAAGCAATGGACATACATGCGATCGTATAAAAACAGTCAGGATTAATATACAAGTATTTGAGTAGGTCAAAATTTGCCTTGAGAAGAATGAATAAATTTGTCTGTCCAGATGCTAGAACAACCTATATGAGCTCGACACAGTATCAGCCACTACAAAATCAAGAGAGATATATTATTTAATAATGAATCACTTGGTCTCAGTTACAGCGATTAATTTTATGTTGTGCTACATTTATGGCACTGCATTTGCTTAACCTTCAAAGCTTAAACTTCTCATAGCTCAGTTTATTTTAGGTTTATTAAGAATTATTTTCATCCAATTTAAATGGTTCCCGTCTATTAATGCTAGCTAATCATAATTATTGAGTAGTAGCAGTAGTAGTAAAAGGTCTAAGCTACAATCTGTATGATGCAATTTATACCGCAGTTTATATACTAATCTGTGCCTTATAAAACGAAGAATCCTATCATGATAATAACGGTAAATAAAAATATTTCTACATTAATCAATATCTTTACGGGGATAAATATGTAAAGAAACAAATAATCTTGTATTTTTATACATACTGACTCAGTTCGACAATCATTTTTTTCACTAACTAAGGATTATTGAAGTTAATAAACACTTCACAGGTAATTTGTTCTTGTCTACGATTTATTCGGATACAAAGACTCAAACTATCTAGGAGATTCTATTGTACAAAACGTCTTAAATTACATCCATTGTTTAATGATTATTGCGCACTTCCGAAAAGTACTAGACAAGAGCAAAATATTTGCATAATCCTTCCTGAATATTCACTAGTTCTTTACTATCTGATATCAGTTTTTTAACGTAAACTTCTTACAATATTACTATTACTTCACTCATTTAGTATTTATTAATTATTGCTATAGTGATCCTGGGATTTATAAACTCTGTCTCTGTACGTTGGTCTACACGTGTACAGGATATTTTCACATATACCAAAATAATAGCATTATTAATGATTATTATTACAGGATTTGTACAAATTGGTTTAGGTAAGTTGAATTTGAGTAGACATATTATAGGTATATATTGCATAACAAATTTACTTTCTATTACAGATTATTGAAAATAAAAATCGGATGATATTAAGTCTAATAATTCTAACTTTGATTTGAGGTTTAACTTCATACAATTCCTAACTTTTCTAACATTTCAATAGGACATAAGGAAATGCTATTTTTGCATATATTCTCTTAGTTAGTTACACTTTGAGACTACATTCGAATCAATCTTTATATTAGAAGCAATGGAGTATATTGTGGTCAAGTTAAAAGAGTCAGTGGTGGAGACAGGTTACGGAAAATAGCGGACAAAGTAGAAGAACAAGTAATGGTTATTCGTGGAGGTAGTTAATAAAGGAAGAATAGAGACAAGAGTTTTTCTAGGGGTCAAAAATGAGTATCATTTACTAAGTACTCGTGATGAAACGGTTAATTTACAGTGTTCCGTGGAACAGTAGGAGAAAGGGTTAAATAGTTAAAAATTGTATACATGATTCACAGTAGTCCTGAATTCGTAATGTTGTTTATGTGAAACCAAGGTTTCTTTTCACATTCAATAGAAAATTTTCTCCTCTTGAAGATTGGAAAGTCATTGTTATTCAACTAGTGGCGTTTTGTGAAAAATACTCACTGACTGGCTAGATCTTCATGTTATAACTTTTGGCCTGTGTGCCCTGTTAATGTATACGTAATGATATCGATCGAATCAATGACGCATAAGAGCGGTGCGAGTAGTACAGATTACTTATCCTGCTTCCTGCCTAACCCACCCAGTTAAGTCCAGAACACCAATCTCAGCCACCACGACATGAATCATATATTTCAAACAAACTGGGTTTATATACAAACCAAACAGACCACATCACACCACAAATTAGAAAACAACATTTGTACAAGACTTAGCCAAATGTGACTATGAATGTGGGAGACTGTAATTAATAGACTGGGCATAACTCAAGAACGGTAAATCGTATAATAGTAGTCTATCAGTCAAAGTGAAGCTTATAATAAGACGAATATGAATATGCATAGTTTAGTTACTTAAAAATTATACAATATAAATATATGCATCGTAATGGTCAATAAATAGTTCTCAAGAGTTACCATTCATTATTTTTATCAGGACATAACACTTCAATACTAATACTTCATATAGACATTTGTGAAGTTTTTTAAACTATTATTCCAATATTTCTCAAATTCCAGGTCACGTTGAAGAATTTCAATCACCATTTGAAGGATCTAATTGGAATCCTGGAAGTATTGCCAAAGCATTCTATTCTGGTTTATTCTCTTATGCTGGTTGGAATTATTTAAATTGTATGATTGAAGAAATGAAAAATCCTAAACGTGATTTACCTATTGCTATTGTTTTCTCATGTCTTGTTGTGACTATTGTCTATACATTAGCTAATGTTGCTTATATTACTGTGGTTTCATTGAATGAAATATTAACAACACCGGCTGTTGCTGTAGTAAGTAATACTTATGATTTAATGTGAACAATTATTATTTTATTCATCCGTTTGAAACAGAATATTCTAATTACATTCGTTTATCGTAAACTTTTCTCTAATCTTGTCTGCTAAATATTTAAAAGTAATTGAAGTTCTGAAAAATAAACACAGATATTCAGTCACCAATTGTATTTCAGTCTGTTTTTAGCTTTCGTCCTTTTGAAACGTTAACATTTCAGTTTATATAGGCGTTAAAACTCTTCCAGTAAAACTGATTCTAGTTATAAAAGTTTTAGTTACATCAATTTATTCAGTTTTCTATGAATTTTAAAGCTGCACAACCATTTACTACGTATTAGTGTATCATTATAAAACTTCCCTTAAGAATGTAGTTACTTACTGACTTACTTTTTAAGAATGCTTGTCGATGGCTCTTTCTCGTCTCATTCGAGAGCATATACCATTAGGATTTAGCTAAGAGCAAATCAAATCATTTACGTCGTTTATCATCCAGCAAGTTGACATATTCAAGACATATAGCCTATCATTATTTCATTCATATCAGCTACAACAACTTCCCTCTTTATTGCAAATCTAAATGTAACATACCCACTACATAATGTTTACGAAATGTTTTTTTACATGTAATTCTAGAATTGTGAGAAAATCTTCCTACTAACACACTCCTTGTTATAATTTTTCAGTTAATTTCTCTCACCTTCATAACCTAAGAAACAAAATTTGTCCTTATATATAGTATATATATAGTATAGAGTAGCTGGTTTAGTATCACTATGCTGTTGTAAAATGCAATTTCCTGAAGATCGATCAATAACATGATTATCCCCGAATGCCGTGGTACGGCCGAGAGTGGGGAGAGTCAGCTCTCCCTCTCGAAATTCTCTCACATGGCCACATGCATACAACCACTGCCAGAGAAGTCCTACTCACTGCCTTCTCGCTGCACCGGTGTTGTTTACAAAATTGAGAAGACGAAAAGCGAATAAGTGGCTCTTTAACCGGATTACTGGACATGGAGAGTCCACTTAGGGGAGCTAGAAAACCCTGATTCCAAACCATTGTTGCACATGAGCTCCAGTATCCTGAAGTAACAAATGGCGTATGAACCTACTGTTGGTGACCGGCTACCATGGGATTGCATCTCCTGACGTTGCTCCACTACCTGTAAATCAGACCTTTAGGTTGAAGGCTCCCGGTGTGACCTCCCAAGATAATCACCTGTTTCGGTTTGCGCATCCTGGAAGTATCCCAGCCCTCACACAAATCTAATGATTTATATGGCGTATATCTATTTGGTGCCTCCTTGTACCAGTGTTTAAGTGTTTAAATAAATATTTTCGAGGATCATTTTTCTCTTTTGTTAAGTGTAATAGCTTAAACCCTTATAGCTATACTATTGTGGCTAATCTCTGTTACCACACACCTACCTGATTTTTTCAAAACTTTGAACAGATCAATTATTCGATTCTTTTTATTTATTATATCACCCTTATATCTGCCTTTGCAGATTACTCACTTGAAACCTTAACTCTGCTTTATAAATATGTATCTCTGGTACGTATATTTTTGTATACTGTAATGTATCTCTTTCATGTATATAAAGACTGTGTCACCTATTACTCAATGAGTCCGACATTTCTGTCATTTCAGTTCACATTCACTTCTTTTCATCTCTTATTATTCGTCTGAATTAAGTAATGTCTGAAATATTTGTTCTTCAAATACTTCTGAATTAGACTTCTAATATCTATGTTGTTATTAACGGGATACGTTAAGCGAATATGTACGAAGTGAATGTGATATATATTTTATTAAAATCCGTATCATTTGATGATCTTGGAGTCAGACTGTTGGCGTAAAACTATTTTACGTCCGCATGGTTGTGTTAATGGACGTCACTTCTGTAGAGTTGAAAATGGCTCAGATACTAGGCCTGTAGTAAGGGAAGACTCAGGTGGGGAAAGCCAACGTATAGCTTAGTGCAAAATTGCAAAGTTCTTTGCTAAGATGTGACAATCATACTTTAAATACTTCATTTGCAAATCTTCCATTAATCATCCTTTACACTGTGTATAATTCTTCCAATTCTCATTTCATTTCTACTTCCCTCTCTGTTTTCTTCAGTTAGGTCTTCTTAGGTTTCTGCTGCCAGGCATTGGTGTTACCTACTACTTATGTCGAAAGACATAAGTAGCAAACACCTCAGGCCGTGCTATATTTCTGATTAGCTTAAGTTAAAGGATTCCAATCATTGTTTAATCAATGTACCCCACTGACACTTAAGTTTGTTTACGTTTAATTTTGTCAAGGCCTTCAATTAACTTATTTGGCAGACGGTGTGGCTCGAACAGTAAAAATTCATCTACATCTACATCTGTGTGCCTGATCGCGTGTTATGGCCCCATACACATCTCTCTTATTCGCTTAAGTATTAGTTGCTCGAATTTCTCGGTAAATCGTCTCTGAATTTTATCAAATCATTTGACTTTAATTCACTTCTGTATTTGCTCGCTCTCATTAGCATTTCTTCTCGAATTGGCTTTGTGTTCTTGTGTTCTGTAGTCGACGTTTCGTATTATCTTCTGAAATTTATTTTGCATTGAGATTTATTTAATGAAGGCTATCAGGACGATTGATATACGAAGCCTTAAGAATTATTTTGAAGATAATCCACTACAAAATAATGTAGTTTTCTAGCTGGCTGTTCTTCATTCACTTACTAGATAAAATAACATCTGTGACATTTGTTTTTCTATCTTTACTATTTTTCGCATAAATATTGTGTTTCCAGTCAACTTAGTAAGTAGTTAGTTACTAATGATTACAACCATAAAAAAGAAAATTTACCTCTCAACTTGGGAAACTCAGTTTTTCAATGTTTGTTAATAATAATAATTATTATTATTATCGTCAATTACGTTTGTTCAAATTTAAGTAATTGGACTCTGATTAGTGAACTTCACTTCTCACTTTTTCAGTATTTCAGTAGTCTAAGTATTTTCAAGTATATTAGTAGAAAATATTTATTAAATGGTCAAATTACAAGTATTTGATATGATCATTCCTTTCTTTAAACTACATTCAGCTCATCTTTCTAGGCATTCCATTTTCTTTAATTCATTTGAAAACCTTGTAGATACAACTTGTACATGATAACTTAGTTATGTGATTTAGTTCGACATATATGTACGTCATTGATAAACTATGATAGAGGATGTTAATAATAGTTAGGAGTATGTAAGATTAAAAATGTCATCCTTTCGTTCAAAACTATGGGAAGTGAAATGTAGCCTTCATATACTTTTCGCTTAATACATTTCATACACCTTCTAGCTGTTGTACAACGGCTAGTCATCCTGATTAGATCATTATAGTGAAACTCATAACTCTAGTACTAGTTTGTATTATTAACTTTGAGCCACACTTTTTATTTAATGGTCAATGATGGAACTCAGACACTTGAACTAAAATGAATGAAGAAAGTTTCGAACTAGGTATATATGAGTTCAGAGATGATTACTTTCAAATTATTAAAGTACAAAGCAGACAAGCCCTTAAGCACACAGCTGTATAAGTTGAAAGAGAAGCGAAATAATAGACTGAGAAATCAGTAGATTTTCTCAACATCAGTTTGATGTTAAAATTACTGTATTCTCAAAGACGATATTATCTGGAACAATGTGAGTAGTGCTATTCTTCATACTTAATGTAATGTATGTTTCCTCAAAAACAGTGATTATGTATTGAAGCTTGTTTAGAAGACCAGTCAGTCAGCTACAACGTAGGACCAGGCACATATATGTATCGGTTCAAGTTGCCATACATCATTAGCACAGCAAGATGAACATCGAATTCATAGAAGTAGTTAGTTCAATTGTGGTAATATATAAAGGAAAGATTGTGTATAAGGATATAGTATTTCGTCGAAAAAAAGAAATATAGCTATTTTAATGTCATGGTTTAACGGAAGACAGAGAGTGTATACACCTACGGCACCCGATGACGGTTCGCCGTAAGCTCTGACTTGACTAGTAGTGTTCGACTAAAGAGCCTTCAAAAAGTTTATGTAATTCTGAGGTACACCTTTGAATGACAGACGCTATCATTTTCGGAAGCCGATAAGCATGCCTGTGTTCTAAAACATGACGAATAGTGAATATGTATTTAATAAATTCACGACCACGTTTGAAGCCAGCCTGATTTTCTCTACTGTTGTTGCTACCTTGATGAGGTGGTCGGGATTCCCTATCGTAATGAACCAATCGAGCTATACTGCCTAGAATAATCACTCTTCAAGGTCCTACCATGCCAGACGGGTCGGTTGAAGAACGGTAAGACTAAAAGCAACAAACCCAAGGTCCGAAGGCGAAGTCGTACTGCTGTCTGTACAGAGGTGTGGCAGCAGTATGATGTTTCCTTCAGACAACCAGCATAGCAGCGGTGCTGCCTTCCCATAAGGAGAGGTGGGGTTAGAAAGGGTCGACCCTAAAAGTGCACATCCCGCCTTATCTTATGGATATCCGTCTCTGGCGGTAAGGTCTCAACAAGTACGGAGCTAACACTAGAATTACTGACAAAATGGTCGTGTGTGACCGGCCTCAAGCAATTGTTCCTTGGGCACTGTGGTCACGCTCTCAGGTCACTAAGACTACCTGGAGTCCAATTTCTTTCTCAGGTACCTCCAGAAGAACCCTTCTACGGTGTGGGCAACCAGGAAGTGATAACTCCCCTTACACATCTAACAACATTCGAGATCACAATGTTAAGAAGATGGTCAAGATTTGTTTACAATCGTGTTTTCAAAAAATAAAGTCTACATTTGCAAATCCACACATACTTATTAAATAATATTGATAATAATAGGGCTTGACCGATCAACCGAGAAATTTTTTTAGTTGCTATGGCATCCTATATTTCTGTTGCTGTATACATATATAGATATATATATCATAGAGGTGTAGTAAATAATGATTTTTTTGGAAAATAATAGAATTGTTTATTAAAAATAGGATTATAACTTATTATTATTATTATTATTATTATTATTATTATTATTATAACTTATTATTATTACTGTTATTCAAATAAGAAGTGAAATTCTGAATCATTTAAAATTAAACAACAACAAAAAAGACTCCATCCTAGATGATGAAATAAAGCAAAAGAAAAAAAGAAAAAGAAAAATCAGTGTGATAAAATTCTCAGAAAAAAATGTAAATAATATTCAGAACATTAATTTAATGAATAATTTAGGATACAAATTAGATGAATATTCTCTTCTTCTTCTGATTTTTTTCTCGAATCCATTCAACAACAAAAAAAATTTTTTCTACGTGAATTAATTTGTTTGATTCATTTGTTTCACTTAAATAAACAATAAGGATATTAGGGAAACTGGGGGGGAGGAAGGGCCGTCGGTCGGTCATTCAGTCAAAACCGTTCATATTGAAAAATAATGTTTGTATCATGAAGATGAATTGGATTTTGTTTGTTTATCAACACATACATACAGTTGTCATTTACATCACTTTTCCCCGCGTTTATCAGATTTGAATTTGAACAACAACAAAAAAGAGAAGAATAATTTAATTATAATGAGAGAAGGGTTGTTTTGTGGAGATTATTGTAATTGCTGCAATAGTTGAATTCATAATTCAATTGAAGTTAGACCACCATGGAAAACCTGAAAGCACTGGATGACCGTTTAATTCTATTGTGGGACTCTTCAGCAGTGTACATCTACGATCCTGCCACGCGAGGTTCGAACCTAGCACCTATCAGGACGAAACGGCTGTCCAGTACTTTCAGGCTTTCCATGACAGTCTAACTTCAATTGACTCATTCTATTTAGTTATGATATTTTAAAAAATATTCGATTAAAATATGTTAATATTTAAGAGAAAATTATATAACAAATCACAAATGCAATTCTGGATATTTTTTCTAAAGAAAACAAGTATAATCTGTTGTTGATGTAAACAATAAATCCATAAAATTAAAAATTTTTTTAACAAGGATAACTTAATTACTCATGTTACCGCTCGTTGAGGAGCATAGGCCAATCACCAGCATTCTCCATCCAACTCTGTCCGGGACAACCTATTCCAGTTCCAATTCATCCTTTTCATGTCTGCTCCTATTTCTCGATGTAGTGTGTTCTTCGGCATTCCTCTTTCCATTTTCCATTCAAGATACCAAGTTAGCGCTTGTCTCATGATGTAGTTTGATGATTTTCACAATGTATGTCCTATCCAGTTTCAATGTCTTTTCCTAATTTCCTCTTCAGCTGAAATCTGGTTTGTTCTCGTCCACAGTAGGCTGTTGCTGATGGTATCCGGCCAACGGATGTTGAGTATCTTGTGTAGACAGTTGTTTATAAATACTTGTAAATTTTTAATTGTGGTTGTGACAGTTCTCCATGTTTCAGCTCCGTACAGTAGGACTGTCTTGATGTTCGTGTTAGTCGTCGTCGTCGTGTTCACTTGTACAGGTCTTGTTGTTCTTATTTCGTGTTATGGGAATTGCATTGGTTCTTCGTTTCTTTTTCAAGTAATTAATAAGCGATGTAGATATAATATACAAATTTGGATGTATTTTCTAATCTCTCAACAATATTTCTTGTTTATTTGTTATCATCTACTCTGATTAACCATTGAATAGGAATGTATGTTATGTATCTTCATTCTTTAGCCTAATTCTATTGAAAAAGTTTCAATATCTTCACTAGCCTATGTGACTTCATATCATACTTTTTATGTTAGGTGGCTGAATGGAATCAGTAAAAATTATTAAATCTAGGTTTTGAACTGGCTCACATTCACAGCACAGTTTGTTTAGATCCTCCAACGTTACAAATATCCATCGATGAGTATCGAATAGCATGAAGTCTAGGCTCAATACTTCCTACCGATGGTCTCCAACGTCATAACTTTATTTGTCTCTATAAGTGGTATTTTCTTGGTTTTCTGAAGTTATTGTTTTGGTTTTATTTGATTATCTTCACATAAATTCTATTTCTAACTTATTACATCATCAACTGCACTTCTGTTATATGACTTAAGAATGGTTGTTGTGAATTAACCGAAAAACTAAACTTTTCATTCTCTTCAAATTCTTCATACTCATGTAATATTATTTTAAAGAATTGCTGATTCGTTTCAACATTTCTTTGTATATAAATGGAAAGATAGTTTATTAGTTAAGACGCTCGACCTTTGGTTCCTAAGTACCAGGTTTGAAGACTGCCCACCTACTTTGGTTCGGGAAACTGGGTAGTATTATTAGCCTTCACACTTGAAGTGTAGCTCATAAGCAATCACATGTGAGTGAGTTTATTCATTTAATAATAACTGTTAATTTGAACGTACGTGACGATGGTTATGTTATTCACAGTTATATTTCAAATCTTCGTTTTATAGCATTTAATCAGTTTTGTGTTCCAATATGGCTTTTGTGTTTAGTGAGATATTAGTTTTGACTCTATCTGATCAATGCACATCTAAATCCTACAAAAGATAAATCACTGCCCGAATAACCCGACAGTGACATCTGAGTTTGTGATAAAAGTTCTAATCCTATGGATAGTATCAATCTCATCCTAGATTACATTACGCCTTAGTGATGAGTGTTAACTAGTATTAAACTAAGTTTCAGATCCTCCTGACTGACTACAAACACTAAAACACAATGAAATAATTTTAAGTATGATTTCTGCTATGCCAGATAATAAAAAAGTTGTTTTTCTTCTTTCTATCTTCGAATAACCTAAGGGGTAAATGTCGCTCAGTGAATTTGTTGTAGAGACTAAAGGTGATTGATTTAAGCAAGCAATAATTACGCATAAACATTTCTTTATTGTACTGGAAAGTCGGATAAAAATCACCATAACAAAATGAAATTAACTAACAACAAGATGCAATTTTTGTTAAGATAAAACTGGAGTAGATTTATGGGTGGGACAAAAATGGAATTGCAACCAATCGGGTAGTTTGATTTTATATTTATATATCTCTAGCATCATTAATGCCTCAGTTATTTAGTAAGTAATATTGATATGTTGGAACAAAATTGAAAAGGGTTATGCATCAACTGTAACTTCTTATATTTAATTTCTTTTACTCTGATAATGAACGTATATAGTTCTTCAAGTGTTTGGGTTATTATGGTAGACAATAGTCAATAAAAGTAATGGAAAAAAATTGGCTGGTTAACTCCATCTTCTCATTGAACATTAGGTGAAAAGAAACTAGTGAGCAAATAAGTGTTAAGGTCTCAGTTGTTTGTATAGAATCATAGAGTAATTAATCTAAGTAAAGCTATTGATTCTGTTGGCATAAGGAGAAAAAATAGTCGATAGGCGAACTCGATAGTAACCTATTGTTATAATCCAGTAAATGACCCAATCATAACGGTAGCAGAAAGACAAAGGTAATTTGTTACTTTTTCTTGGATACATTATAATATTCTTACCTGAGAGTATAAGAGACTTATTTGTCATATACTAAGATACTATTAAACAATCAATATAATTCACTCGTTAAAAAGATTTTCCCCATTTTTTTAATGTATCGTAAAAGAACGAATAACCTTGAATAGAGAGAAAGAGAGATGTAATTAATAATTATGTAATCATCATTTGTAGTTAGGCATGTATGGGATAGATAATGCACATTTCCTGTCAACTCATTTGTTCCTTTAAATCTAGGCTTAACTCATATAATCTAAATCAGTAAATAAGTTTTAATGTTTTCTAACTAAGATGATAAAAAATAGGTTAATTTGTAATTCAATCTTTATTTCCCCCCCCCTTACTTTTAGTCAGATTTTGTCTAGGCTAATTCATCACAATTTAAAATAGTCTCTATGCGATTTAACTAATTATTGAATGGTGATATTACTGATGAAATAAAATTAACAAAAAACCTAATCAATGATTAAATCCAATTAATATTGTTTGTTTGAATCTTCTCATTGATGTTTAAGACTACAAGTGATCAGACTCTTATTCGCATATGTGCATACTGTGCATATTGCCTAGATATAGCCACTATCCATCTTTGCATATAATGCTTGTGAATTAAGGCAATATCGAGGCAATCCGCATAGGATGCACATATGCCAATAAGAGACTGATCAATTTCAGTGGTAAACATCGATGCGAAGATTCAAGTAAAACAACACTAAGTGAATTTAAACTTCATCCCATTGAACAAGCAAGTGGCTATTAGGATTCAGTAGCTAGGTGGATAATGCGATGGTGTTTGAAGCGAACGGTACTAGGTTTGAGTCCCCGTTGGAACGTCAACTCTGATATGCAGGTACATCCCGGTGACGAGTCTCAAATGCGACGAAACAGGCGTAAAACTGGATTCCACTGCTAGTCTCTTTTCATCTTTGCATCTAATCAATGATTGTTTCATCCCACTTTAAAACTAATTAGTAGTGCGTATGAACGGCGCTATATAGTAATAAACTCACAATCTTCAGGTCACATAGCGAATAAGTTACTTATAGGTTAATGAGTAGAAGTCTAAGTTTTCAGTTTTTGTTGGTTACTTTTTATAAACAGAATTGGCTAGATGGTTTTATAATACGTTTGGGAACTTAAAACAATATTAAGCTTCATTATGTCCGCCACACTTTTTATTCAAGTTGGATATTGGCTTGCAGTAAAATTCAGGAGTCATGTTTCATCCTATTTGGGACTTATCAGTTGGATTTACGTGCATCCAGTATTGATGTTCAAAATACTAAAGTTGGTGGCTGAGTAGATAACGCGTTGACGTCTACAGACATTAGGGTACTGCGTCGAAGTCATCAACACCAAGATGCGAGTACATCCAACCAACCAGCCACAAATGGAGCTAAACTCACATTCGGCATTCCATTCTTACAATTCAAATATAATATAGCTTTTGACTAAATGGCAATATTAAATCAATCCACTCAGAATACACATATACCAACAAAGGCTGATTAATTCTATTCCGTACTATCAACAATAATTCTATTCTCAAATCGACGTACATCCTCATTAATTGATACTTTAAAGCCTTGTGACTTCTTGTTATACTTCATGATACTTATCAAACGATATCAAAACTGTTTTTATTTTATTAATGATCTAATCACCTAATCCAATCAGAGGAAATCCTCTGAAAGAATATTCAGCTGAAACGATCCCTCAAATTCAGTATATGTCCTTGTAAAATATAGTGATCAGTACCAAATGTAAAATATTTCGATAAAAACACATTTTATATTTTCTATTATTTGTTATGTTTATTTTTTACTTTAGACATTTGCTAATCGAATATACGGTCCAGCATGGTGGATTATGCCAATATTTGTTGCTTTTTCAACATTTGGTGGTGTTAATGGCAATATGTTGACTACATCAAGGATATTCTTTGTAGCTAGCCGTGAATCTCATATGCCCAGATTCATATCTTTTCTGCATAAGGATAAATTGACACCAATACCAGCTGTCCTTTTTACTGTGAGAATAAAGTTTAATTCTTCGATTGAATAAATTTCGTTGGGTGTAAAAAATAATTACCTTGCCTTATTGTTATTGGCAGAGTTTCGACTGGTTTTCGTTACATTCTAATAAGTGTAGTTATCAGTTGCTCAATTATTCATACTTCTGAATTATAATCGTTGTTTATTTAAATTTCACACATTGAAATCATGAGTCAATTGAAGCTAGACCACCATGGAAAACCTGGAAGCACTGGAAGGCCGTTTCGTCCTAGTATGGGACTCCTCATCAGTGCGCAACCACGATCCCGCAACCCGCGAAATTCGAATCCAGGATTTATCAGTTTCGCACCAAGCGCTTAACCAACCAGACCACTAAGCCGGCATCCAATGGTGTTAATGCCTAATTTCAATCAATCCACGAAGTTGAGCCACCGTATACCATTGTCTTCAGTGAGCTGATGTCTCACAACAGACCCGGTCTAGTTTCAATTGACTCAAGATTTCATTCTGTGAAATTTCTAAAATCTCCACAAACCTCTTCTGTTTATTTAAATGTTGAAGGATTTTTATTGAACTTAGCCTAGATGAAAGATTCAGCTGGATCTGGATGAGTTATCTGGAATTCAAAACACAAATCGATGAACCACATACAAATGTTTTTTCTGTAAACTGCATACATTCAATTATGTAAAATGTAGAAAGAAATCGGAATAATTTTTTTAGTCAACAGTTGAGATCATTGATTAGCTGATAGTCGTAGAATCAACCGTTAAAAATTATTCAAGATGAAGGAGACGAGCAAATCTCAGTTTGTGGTTTCAAGTTGAATTGTTTCATGCTTTACAACTGATCGAAATCTGTCGAATGAATTGCAGTGCATACACTTGTCTTAGTGGTTCGACATTATTTGGACTATACTAGGTGTTTGAAGTTAATCAACAGGAAACCGTGCTTAGTGCTAGGTGCTTCTCAGCAGAAAGACATACCAGTGATCTCAAGGGAGCTGATATAACTGGTAGGATTCGAACCCAGATTTTCTTTTAAATACTTGTTATCTCGACATGGTGAACATGATATCGAGTCACTCAGACTAGTGGCCACACCGAAAATTGGTTGACAGAATTTGATCAGCCCTAAAGAACAAGACAAATATGACATTGATCAGTAGTCGGTGACAATTCAGTTGTAAATATTTTAGTTTCACTGGAAGTCGATCACTACTCAAATAGTTGACTCGTAACGTCTTGCACAGTGTTTCTGGGTGTTGTGAGTTCAAATACAGAAGGGAGCAATAGTTACCTGTATATTTCAGGCACACCTTGGTTATGAATGCCAACGAGCACGAACCCAAGCTCAGGTTTTATTACCGATTACCTCCAACCACCTAACATCGTAAATGTTTATTGTTTATTCCATCTCAGCCTACTTATTCAAGATGTTAAGTAGACAGTATCTGTTATTATTTATTTCACAGAATGAATTTATGCAAATTAGTAGAATATAAGTTTATATAGCACAATTACAGTAGCTTAATTTTTAGAGCACCCAAATCTTAACCAATAACGTAGGATCACAAATACACCTTCAACTATCAAGATTTCGGTTATGGGATAGTAGTACCTCCAACCCTTACACCGACAATTTGACTCTTAGTTGAGTCACTAAACTCGTGATTAGTAAGTTAATTTCATTACTACTATTATTATTATTACGCTAAGTAAAAACTGATAAAAATCAGTCGAAAAATATTGTTTTCAGTCGAAGCATTCATTATCTTTGCATTTTTCACGTGTTAAGATGAGAAGGAACATTAGAAATTTGAAAAAAAAATGGAAGAAATGCATGTTTTGAACGCGATTGCACCTTGTAACAATATTATTTGATGTTTAAGTCTTAATATTCTATGATAATGTGATAATATCAAAACTGTTCAGCATCTGATGATCAGATATCAGTTTCCATCCTAGTTACATATACATATAGTATCAGTAGTTCCAATGTAAAAATCTCTCAGTATAGGATTGTTGAAATTATTAAATTTTTGATTGAGATCATGAACCGATTAATGTCAGACCACCATTGAAAGCCTGGAAGGCCGTTTCGTCTTCTTATGGGACTTCTCATTAGTGCGCATCCACGATCCCTCTCCGCGAGACTCGAACCCAGAACCTATTGGTCTCGTGCGCGAACGCTTAACCTCTAGATCTCTGAGTCGGCATCCAATGGTGTTAATATGTAACCTCAACCAATCCTTAAAATTGCGCAATCATCTTCCATTGTACTGAAGTTATTACCTGTCTCTACCCGAAACAGATTAGCTCCACTGATCACAGATTCTCATTAGAACTCCGAGAATCCCCTCACGAAGCTAGTGACTAGTGAGCACATCGTAGTCCCACAACAGGACCAAACGGCCGTCCAGTGCTTCCAGGTTTTCAATAGTGGTCTAGCATCAATAGATTCCCGATCTCAAGTAAAAATCTTTGTTAGCTATTTACTTTCTTGATAATAGTTTAAAGTTACTCATGAAAGCCTACATTTTTTTATACTTACTCGCTATAAGTACAACATCATTGATTGATTATTACGTATGATAACTATCCATTAGCTTATCTGTTTCTCTATTTATATTCTGTTTTTTCCCTTTCCTTAAATGTTCTTTTGTTGTTTCTTCACTTCATTATCATCATTCTCAAAGTGTATCACTGGTATAGCTTATCTTCTTGTAACAGATATTTATTCACTGATGACCTATTTGGGTTTTGTTCAATGGTTAGCTATTGGCGTATGTGTAATGATTGTTATCGTATTCAGATATACACGACCTGATGCCAAACGTCCAATTAAAGTAAATATGATTGTTTTCTTGTTGGTTTGTTAAATATTCTTGTTCGACATATTTTTTCTCAATAAAACCACTTAAGAATTCTATAGTAAGCTGAAAACCGTTGACATTCAGCTAGTGTCACCATGTTTGCATACCACTCTGTTCAATACGTTTTACGTCGCCAATTAGTATCAATAGTTCAAGCATTAAATGTGTAATTTAATGTCAAGTAAATAAACAAGGATATTGGTCAATTAAGCTGATGGAAACATCGCAACCTAAACAATGGAATTCAATTATATGACATTATTTACTATTGAATGATTAATCAGTGTAGAAATCTTATTTCTTCAGTAGGACCATTCAGCACCAATTAGCTCAGTGGTGATATCTTCAACTGTTAAATTCAAGATTTCAAAAAAAAAAACAATACTGTCAAGCTTCAAAATCATATACCAAGATTTGGTAGAAATACGTTATCGTGATTATTCACATGAGATAAGGGATTACATAATTGTTTGATTACTGGTGACTAAGCTCTTAGGTATACTTCTTCGTCGAAATTTTTAATATAATAAAATTTATTCTTATAAATGATAGTTACTGAAAACAACGTCATCAAGAATAGTATATTAGTAAATGTTATTGTCAAGCTGAATTTTTGATAACCAGAGTAGTAATAAGTTTATTACTGCCTCTTTTTGAATACGTAGATTCGATTTAAGTTTTTCTTATCACGATCGCTTTAGAAAAACTGAGAGTAGCCGTACTTCTTTGTCTGTTAGTAATTTTAAAAGCATGAGAGATATCAATGGTATGCCCGGTGTCAAGTAAATACTAAGCTATTGCAATGTTGAGAGTCCTTCTCCCTCGCAGCCTCAATTCTTTTAGAACATGTTCAGGAATGCAACCATGTACTCTTCTCTCAGTTCTTCCAATGTATGTGTTTTGATACGTACATGTAAATTGGTAAATGCAGTTGGAGCTACTCAGAAAAGAGGACTTGTGAATTTTAATTTGTTTGAGTGAGCAGTTCATTTTCCATAGCGGTGATTGATGACTAAGTTCTTAAGAATACTTCTTCTTAAACTTTAAATAATCGAGATTTTTAATATAATAGAATTTATTCTTATAAATGATAGTTAATGAAAAACAACATCATCAAGAGTAGTATATTAGTAAATGTTATTGTCAAGCTGAAATTTTAAAAACAAAATATCCATCCGGACCGTTTTACTAATGTTGGAGACGTTAGATTCCCAGAACTCACTTGAGAAAAGACCTAATTTTTGTAATTTTATTTAGAAAATTTGAATTTTTTTATTTTCGCGCCAAAGGCGCTCTTGTCACCTTCATGTCGTATTTCCCACTTGAGAAATATCTTAAATGCTATTGGTCCGTTGCGTCTTTCAGTATGTTATTTGGTAACTCTCCCCAAGGACGGTTTTGTACTGTATATATACGTTTTGAATTGTGTTCGTTGTTATCGTTCGTTTCTGGCTGTTTGCAGAATCTACTTCCTCATCCCAAGCTTGAACTTCTCCTTCTAGTTAGTGGGGCTGGGATGCATCAATAGCTAGCTTATTAGTCTTTGGTCACCGAGTCTTGTTTGTCGTTCTCCGATTAAGTGAACTCGTGATAGCTTCAACCCTAGCAACTAAACTTTTTTTTCAAAGTTTCATTGTTAATGTCAAGTTCAAATTTCAGATTCAATGTACGTCGGGTTATTACATTCAAGTGTACAAAGTTAATTGTTAAAAGATTGTTTATTTATATGTCAAATATAAATTTTGACACTATTCATTCCACATACACACAAAAATAGTAAAATAAACGATGATTTCATCGATTTAAGATCTGGAAACGTCAACTATGAATAGGGAATGCTTTTACATTAATGAATAAGTTACAAGGTGAAGAATCGGTTCAATCAATTATATAGTAATCATTCTTCAAAGATTTCTTTAAAATTATATAACGTTTCTGCGTACCATGTTTGTTTTTTGACATTAACACTTTTATACTATTCATTTTCGTCCTAGTATGGGACTCCTCAGCAGTGCGCATCCACGAACCCGCCCCCTGCGGGATTCGAACTCAGGACCTACTGGCTTCATTTTGTTACGTATTCATATGGTTAAAAAATCAAATCAGTAAGAAGTTCCTTCTAACCAGGGTAGTATAAAAAGGTTTAAAATCACTAATATTCCACACTTACAACACCTTTCAAGATGAAACTTTGAGAATTGATATCTTATAGGCATTGCCAAAACAGTTGAAGAAATTCGCTGTATCATTTTGAAACAATTTCATTTCTTTTACGGTAGAGACTTTCCCACAACTACATTACTGTTCCCCTAATGATTTAACTATTTAACTTTCTATTTTATTTTCACATATCAATGTCTAATTAGGTAGTTTATAGTATTAGCATTCAAATAATCTATTGTGCTCATAGCCTAGTAAAATATGAAGTTATGAAAAGTTGAACTTTAAAGATCATTCTTTACTATCTCAAATTTAATGTTTGATCGCGTAAATATTACAAATTCAACAAAAACATTCATAAACCAGGAATGGATAACTATTCAAAATGTTTAACCTATCGTATTAGTGGCTTCTTTCATCAAAACGTTTTCATGAAATGATAACAATGGGAAAATCGTTAACATTCAAACGTGTGTACTAAAGCAATTCTATCCATATTTCCACTCTCGGCAAGGATCAAATATTTTGACATATAGGCAAAATTTTTATGATTTCCACTTTTAAAGTCTAATAGTATAAGTCAATGAGTTCATACTATTGAAGAGTTCAAAAATGAAATGAAATAAGATAACTGTATACACAATATTCATTCCATTTCATTGTTTCTTTAATTCATTTCAGTCAATAATGTAAGTTTTCTTAAAATAATTTCATCATTGAACTGAAATCTTTTATTGTTTATCTTTATACATTTATCAAGGCTCCTTTACCATTTGCAATTATTTATGTGACAATAACATTCTTATTGGTTATTTTTACATTTATTGGTGCACCAATTGAATCATGTAAGTGAATTCTATCCTTATATCCATATATGTATATGTATTAAATAAAGCATAGGGCATATTGAGGCGATCCGCACAGGATGCACATATGCCAACATAAGACTGATCAATTGCAGTTCTGAATAACAATGGGAAGATACATGTAAAATAACACTAAGTAAAGTTAAACTCCACCCCATTACACAAGTAGGTAGCTATTAGGATACAGTAGCTAAGTGGATAATGCGATGGTGTTTGAAGTCGATGGTACTGGGTTTGAGTCAAAGAGTGAACATCAACTATGAGATTGCAGATACATTCAGCTAACGAGCCCTAAATAGGATGAAATGTGCGTCAAACTGGATTCCACTACTAACCACTATCCATCTTTACTTAACATAGCGTATTTAGTTTTATTTTATTAATGATAAATTTTACAAAGTTTTCTTCTGGAATTCGATATTTCATATAAGTTCAAATCTGAAGAACATTTTGTTGCAAAAATCTTTTATACCTTGAGTTAAGGGTTATTGAAATAAATCATAAAACAAAAACACTATTGACGGAAACGGAAGTCATTTAAAGCAATGAATCAAATAGCATTTTATGTTTTTATTAACATTATTCTAGTCAATTCCATTCAGTATAGTTTTTTATTTCAGTTTTCTTTTCTTTCAGGTTAGTAGGTACCTTTAGTTAATTGTTATGGAAAATGTTTCAATCATTAATTGAATTCAGTTGTATAAAACCATTGAAAACTTAAAATAACTGAAAATCTATTTCAATAAAACTCGGCCATGTTCGATTATTTATTTATTTATTTCAAAACATAAATATTGGTACAAGAGGGCATCAAATGTATATGCGCCACACCATATTTGTATGTGTCTGGGCTGTGATACTGCCTGGGTGCCCAGACCGAAGCAAATGTTTTCTTGGGGGGCCACACCCCGAGCCTTTGACCTAAAGGTCTGACCCACAAGGCAGTGGAGCATCGTGAGGAGATGCAGTCCCATGGTAGCCGGTGACCAAGTAATTGGTTCATACGCCATTTGTTCCGGCAAGATACTGGAGCCCATGTGCACTGAAGGTTTGGAATCCGGTTAAGGCGCCGGACATTCGCTTTTCGTCCTCTCATTTTTGTAAACAACACCCCCTCTATGAGAAGACAGTGAGTAGGATTTCCTTGGCAGAGGCTGCATAGGCGTGGCCGTGTGAGAGTATTTCGAGAGGGAGGGCGGGCCTACCCCACTCTCGGCCATGCCAGGGCATTTGGGGGCATGTTCGATTATACATAAATAGAGCTTGATAAAAACGGAATCTAGAATTTTTAGACCTTATGATGAATAATATCACAATGATGGAATTTACATTTTCAGATTTATTCAGTTTGTGATATTATACAAGCACTATTCAATGTCACTGACATGTTAAACTCATGACATAGCAGAACTCCACTGCCATCATAATGTTACACTATAACTTAAGAACTTCACTAGACTGAACAACAGTTTGAACATGATTATAGTAATAGATGATCATTAGTAAAATCAAAAGTTAGTAGGCAATGTTCCGTTCATTTAGAGTTTTAGTCTAAAATAAAAATCCTCTCCATTATTCGTTGGTTTTTAGTGCTTCGTCAGTTGGATTCATTTTGTGATCAAAATTTATTTTTATCCTGTGAATTAAAATCTTTTATTAATTAATTATTTTGATCATTTAAACTATTCTCTAATTCAACTTTACTTATCTGATGTATTTCATTATTTGTCAGTTAAATTCAATGTATTCGATTTCATTCAATTATCTTTCGTCAATATAGTTATTCTTTCTGAATTATTATATCGTTATTATATCATTTAAATAGTTGAGATCATCAGTGAATTCAAGCTAAACCACCATGGAAAACTTGAAAGCACTGGACAGCCGTTTCGTCCTGTTGTGAGACTCTTCAGCAGTGCGCATCCACAATACCGTCTCGCGAGATTTGAACCTTAAGACCACTGAGTCGGCATCCAACAGTGTTTTAATAATGATCTTTTTATGATTATATCACTGTTAACAAAATCTCTTAAAATATTATTTAGTATTGAATGTATACTTTATGTTTTTTAAACTTTATTGACCCTTTATTTCGATAATGCAATGAGAGGAAGAAAGTTGTCAGAATTATGTGATATATTTGCGCAATACATGTCGAACAATCTGATCACACATAGTATACTTGGTAAGAACACTTTTATGTGAAAAATAAAAGGTCAAGTAAACAGATTAAAAGTAAGCCGTAACGAAGGAAATCAAAATAAAGTACACAAAAACAATCTGATAACCACTCTGTATAATAAATCAGTATTACCAGGGTAGGTTGAGGGTAAGAACAAATTGTTTTCGAATATATAAAGGAGATTTAAGTTTATGTATGGCGAAGGCTTCAATAAACTGTAGTATAAATCCTTGAAGGCTTTTGTACAATACTACAAACTCTGACTTGACATCCACCCTATAACCAGTCTCAACCAAATGTTTTGCAGCGGAGAAAGATGTCTATCCTGTGATATTATTTCAGCATTGAAATTCATTTGTTTCTGCAGCCATTTAGATGTGCGTTCCGCCACCCTTTCTTGCAGATCACGATTATTCCTCCCTATGTACGTGATTCTGCACATACATGTAAGTTGATAGACACAATCACCTACCTGCTGTTTTAGTTTTTGGTGAAACATAGACCTTCTCTTTTCAATAATGACAAGTTGAGCTGCATAAAATGTCTAGTTGATGGCTAATTTAAGTCTCTGCTTCAACATGAGACTATTTGAATCACCTCTAAATGGTAATATAATGTAAACTCCCTTTTGGGTGTCAGAAGCGTCATCGGTTTAGTCGTATTTCAACCCTTCCAGAGGTTTGTAAACTTCAATTAATAACCATTATTCATTAACCTCTCACTCAAGAGCTTCGTCTCTACTTCAATAGTATCGCTAGTACAAATATGATTCTATTGAATAATCCCTTTATTAATCCACGTTTATAATGAATTGGGCAGTGAATATGGAAATTAATATATTGTCCTGTCCATGTCGGCTTTCTATATACAGAACGTTGGTTGGAACCATCATCTCTCCCCAGTAATCAGTATTTCTAAAAAAGGAAGTTGGTTATTCTTCTCTTCTTCATATATATAAGAGAAATATACTTTTGACTTGTGTTTACTTCTTTTAACAAGTGGTTCATATCTTCACGTTTATCCCCTATGACAATGATGTCATCCACATACCGTTTATACAGACACATCTTTTGATTTAAGTTTTCAGTTTATCTTTAACCTGTCTAGTTGACTTTTTTGTTTCCATATAAAAATGTGTGATCAAATTGTTCGAAATGGATGACCCCTTATTGTCTATTTTATACTGAATTAAGAATTATTTTTGTTTTATGGTTTTACCATTTTGTTGAAGTGTATAGTAATCTGCACAACATTCTCCATAGATCATTGCCTATTTTAACATAGATTACACCATTTTTACCCACAATTAATCGTATATGTAATTTCAACTATGATGAGCGTTTTGAAGTAAGTTGATGATAAGACTGCCAAGTAGCACGAAACCCGGGTCTAGAGTTTCCTGTTGACTACCTCCAACCACCATCTAAGACTGCAAGTTTACATGGATTCTGAGTGATTAGGGCAAATGTTAAGTAATGATATTTATTCCAGGAACTCAACCACCTATGATCTGATATATATTGATCTATTGCATAATAATACTTTTATACTTTAGTGAATTTTTGTATTTCATTTAAATTTTGTTTATGATTAATGAATAGTTACTTATGAATGGGGAAAACGGATATGTCAACAACAAAATTCGACTGAAACTAGGCTCATATAAAATTATAAATCAATAATTTATTAAATATAATCAACATATAAATGTAGGTTATTCACGGGAAAAAAAACAAAAAAAGAAAAAAAAGTAACTTCCTGTTCCTTTTTTCATTTATTGCAATCGTTTATTATGTCGATAGAGATTCATTTTTATTCTTAATTGATAGATAAATTATTCTAAATCTATATAGCATAGAATCTTTTGATCCAATTATTGTCTTTCATTTGTAACATTTACTAAAGTGATCCAAATGCCCTAGTACGGTCGAGAGTTAGGAGAGTCCACTCTCCTACTCCAAATGCTCTCACATGACCACTTGCATACATCCACTGTTAGGGAAGTTTTACTCACTGCCTTGTCGCTGCACCGGTGTTTTTTACAAAATTGAGAGGATGAAAAGCGAATGTACGGGACTTTAACCGAATTATTGCATACGGAGAGTTCACTTAGGGGAGTTGGAAAATTGTGATTTCAAACCATTGTTGCACATGGGCTTCAGTATCCTGAAGGAACAAATGGTGTATGAACCTACTGTTGGTGACCGGATACTATAGAACTGCATCTCTTTACCATGTTACACTGCCTTGAAGATCACATCTTTAGATCGAAGGCTCCCGGTGTGACTTCCTAAGAAAACCACTTCTTTCGGTTCGCGTATCCTGGGAGTATTCCAGCTCTCACACAAATCAGATGATTTATGTGGTGCATATCTGTTTGGTGTCTCCTTGCATCAATGTTTATGTGTTTAAAGAAACAAATAAATAATAATCTATTTAGCAAACAATTGTTATAAGAAAATACATCTTTAAATAAGGAATGGATTTGTAGATATCCGAATACGTAGAAAGAAATTAGATTATCTGTCGTTTCTACTCATTGGGATATAACAAATATATTAATTTTGTTTATCACAATCTATTCAATGCTCAATTTATTCGAAATGATCAAATCAAATCTTAACAATCATACCTATAAAACGTATCTTTATTATAAATAACAACATTTTGTTTACATTAAAAAAGCTGGTTTTGTGTAATAAACAAAAAATAAATACACATTGAATATATTTCTATCTTTTATAAATAAAGTCAATTTATTTTCTGATTAGTATTTCTTTTAGGGAGTTATTTTTCTACGAGATGAGGTCATTAACCCCATGCCTAACTCTTCTCCTTTTATCCTGTCTTGGGACCGGCAGTAGCCCAATAAGGGCTCTAGGTGGAGTTAAGTCAATTTAGTAGTAAATATATTCTTTGTTATAGTCCAATCAGTAGAAAAATTATATCTCTGTACAGTTAATTTGTTTTACTCGGAATATAAACTTGGTCCAATGTATCGATTAGAATTCAAGGGAATCATTCCATGATTATTATGATTACTACTATTATTATTATGAGTAGTAGTAGTAGTAGTAGTAGTAATACTCATAATGTTTACTTCATTGTTTAATAATGAAGATGCAATTTGACCCAAATATCACTGTCATTCAAAATAGTTTTTGTCTTATGTCTACTTATTGTTAGGATATAAGTCCCCATTATTAGATCATTATTGTGTTTATGAAATAAATCGAACTATAACGATTTATTTGTTTATGTCAATTATAAAATGTTCGAAGGACTATATATATAGTTGTATAACCTTTTTTATTTAATAAATTTTCCCTATTTAAATTAATCTATTTTATTATTCTATGTGAATTGTTCCGTAAAAAACGGTGGTTTGTTGTTCTGGTCAATGGGTTTGCTTAAAACTAGAGACAGAAATAATTAAATTTAAATTATTTCGATTAAATCGTTAAGGGATTTAAAACAATGACTTTACTTACTTATTGACTTACTTACGCCTGTTATTCTCCTTGTGGAGGAGTATAGGATGCCCACCAGCACTCGTCATCCAACCCTGTCTCAAGCAATCCTTTCCAGCTCTTTCCAGGTATTATTCATCTTTTTTCATATCTGCTTCCGATTTCTGACACAGTGTATTCTTTGACCTTCATCTTTTCCGTTTTCCTTCATGATTCCAACTTAGCGCTCATCTCATGATGCAGTTTGATGATTTCCTAATTTCCTCTTCACTTGGAATCTGGTTTCTTCTCTTCTACAGTAAGCTGTTGCTGATGGCATCCGGCCAATGGATGTTGAGTATTTTGCGTAGACAGTTGTTTATAAATACAGAATACTATTCCTATTAAAATAGTTTATTGACTAATCACTATGTTATTTTGACTGTATTTTTTTTGTAAAGAGAAGTAATCACTAGTATAAGACTATCAGAAGGATCTGAATGAAAACTTGTAGAATAAATTTTTTTAGAATGATTTTTTAAGTAGTAGGAATTGATGATGTTACTCAGAGTAAAGTTTTTGTAATTAAACTATTTAGGTTAGAGATTATTTCTAAAGTATCTACTTGGTTTATGAATTCTCATATTTAGTTCCGACCGATTGACATTGAATGATAGTTGAACTCGTTTAAAGTGATATAAAACTTCTTAATTAAGTTTACTGAATAACTAGAATCAGTGTTTGGAGATTCTTGGTAATGCTGTTTAACGCTAACTAAAACAATTCAATGTGAACCTGTGAATTTATTCTTTTGACTATTTATGTTGATTTGTCTATATTCTATGAAAATAGTAGAAAGTATTTATTTTAACACATAAACATTGATACAAGAAAGTACAGATATACAGATATACACCACATAAATCATTCGATTTGTATGAGGTCTGAGATACTGCCCGGGTGCCCAAAACTCTTCAGGAGCCACATGTCGAGCCTTTGACCTACAGGTCTAATCCACAAGACAATGGAGCAACGTCAAGAGGTACAGACCCATGGTAGGCAGTGATTGATACTCAATGATTGTTATATTCTTGCCTTTGAAATCTCTTGTAATATGTATAAACGATTTATATCCTCATGTTGTCAATAGAATGAGCTGACATAATAGACATTATAGATAAATGAATTTATTTTCGATAGTAATTGATTGTTATACTTTCACATGTTGAAGAACATGAATTAAATTTGTAATGGATCAATAGTAGTAAAGTGATGAATCGATTCAACAATTCAATGTCAAATATCATTGAGCTCTTTTAATTGATTTACTTATCTTAGAAACTGTTGATTGTATTTTCTTTGTTTTTTTTTGGTTTGTTTTTCCCCCCCCCCCCAAAAAAACAATATCAATCAATCATTTGTGTTTTAGTAATGGGGTTACTTATTATTTTCACTGGAATTCCGGTTTATCTTATTGGTTGTGTATGGAAGAATAAACCGAAAGTATTTCAACGTGTATTATGTAAGTACATGTGTTGTTTTTGATTTGCTCTAATGTGGTTACTCTTTTTTTTCTCTATTTTCACTTATGTTTAAAGAGTGTTCTATGTTTTGTCTCTTTTTTTGTGAAAGGAACGGTACTAGGTTCAAGCCTCAGAGTGAACACCAACTCTGAGATGCAGTTACACCCAGCCGAAGAGTCCTTAATAGGACGAAACTCATGTCTTGGATTCCACTCCTAGCCACTATCCATCTTTGCTTATAATGCTTGTAAATTAAGACAATATCGAGACAGTCCTCACAGGATGCATATATATCCCAATAAGAGACTGATGATCAATTACAATCCTAAACATTAATGAAATGATTCAAGTTAAACAATATCAATTGGATTAAAATATAATACAGTTAGTAACGTTTGAATAATTTCTAACTATTTATAATGTCAATTCATAAATGAAGTACATTCAACTATGATACAATAAGCCTTTTAAATGGTTGCACAAATTTTATTCTAAAAAGAAAAAGTAAGGTAAGTATTATCATTACTGTAAAAAGATACGATCGATGATCAAGATTTCTGCAATGTTAATCTATACAATCAAATAATTCACACAGTTCTTATTCTCCTTTAGGTTTCCATATAGATAATACACGTCATTTAATTGTTTATTTGTTTGCTTTTTAAACCTTACTAACAGTTTTGTTACATTCAAGGTGGAGTTTGTTTTTTCTTTCCTTATTACCGCATTCTTTCCTAACAACGTTTTGTTTCCATAAAATATCACGCCAAAACAATGGATAAAATTCAAATAAGCGAAGGTGCTAGGTTTGAAGCTGTCACGAGTTCACTTAATCTGCGAACGAAAAACAATACTCGGTGACCAAAGACCAGTAAGCTAGCTATTGATGAGTCCTAACCCCGCTAAGTACAGGGAGAAATACAAGCTTGAAATGCGGAAGTATATTCTGCAAACAACCAGAAACTGTTGTGGATGCTCAGGAATAGACCAATAATTATCATGTTAAGTCCAATGGTGTCCTTGGACTTTAAATGGATATTTTCTATTGGTCGATATCTGTTCACTTGTTGAATATTGTACAAAATGTTGTTTTCTATTTTATGGTACGATGTGGTGTGCTTGATTGGTATATAAACAAAGTATGTTTGAAATATAATGATTCATATCTCCGAGGCTGTGGCTTGTCTTCTGGACTCAACTGACTGGGCTAGACAGGGAAGCGAGACCAATCAGAACCCTAGGTTGTTCTACGTGTTTGTGCGTATTTGGTCCGATCAATAATTCGCTACCCTCAATCAGCAGCATACATTTTTCACGTCATAACAGAAACGAACGATAACAACAAGCACAATTCAAAACGTATATATACAGTACAAAACCGTCCTTGGGGAGAGTTACTAAATAACATACTGAAAGACGCAACGAACCAATAGTATTTGAGATACTTCCCAGTGAGAAATACGACATGAAGGTGACAAGAGCGCCTTTGGCGCGAAAATAAAAAAATTCAAATTTTCTAAATAAAATTACGAAATCAGGTCCATTCTCAAGTGAGTTTTGGGGATCTAAAATCCCCAACAAAAAGATAGATACCAGTAGTTATTAATCTTATTGCGCATAGTGAAGTAATAAATTTTAATTATTATCCATTTACTCTCAATGAACATAGACTGAGGCCTTAATGTGTAAGTCAATGAATTACAAGTGCGATTGTTGATATAAAAGCCAGAGTTATCTCTTCTAATTGACTAATAAAATAGTAGGACAGAGATTATTGAATAATATCATAATTACTTATAAGTAGTAGTTTACACTATGGACTAACTTTTGTTAGACAATCATTAAAAGTCAGAAAACAGCAGATATCTATTTCGTTCTAATTTAGAACTAACTAACAGTACGCATCTACAACTGTATCATAGATTGAATTTGAGACCTTTCAACCTAGAGGCGAGCTCTTAACCTGTAGACTACTCAATTCACATCCTGTTATCGGTGTTTGCACAATTCCTAAGTATCATTATCTCAATAGCTGAGATCATGAGTCACTTGAAGCTAGACCACCGTAGAAAACCGGGAAGCACTGGAAGGCTCTTTCGTCCTATTGTGGGACTCTTCAGCAATGCACATCCACGGCCTCACCCCCTGAGAGATTCCAGAATAAAACGAAACGGCTGTCCAGTACTTTCAGGTTTTCCATGATGGTCTAACTGCTTCAACTGACTCATGATCTCAACTATTGAAATTACTATAATATCCACAAAGCCCTTGTGATATTTCAATTATGTTTTATCATCTGTTTATATTTCTCCATTTTCTTTTTATAGATGACTTCACATTGGGTTCACAAAAACTTTTACAATTAATACCTGAAAGTTGATTTTACTTAACTACTTTACTGTGCTTATTCAATATCCTAACACGTACACATACACACCCATAATGTCAAATGACAATGGTTATTTACGACATGATTATTATTATTATTATTATTATTATTATTATTATTATTATTGTTATTGAACTTCTTTTATTTACAATAAAGGAAGGATTAATTTTCTTCGATTGTTCCACTTATAAAAGAACGAGTTCAACTTCCATTGAATCATAGTTTGTTGTATTCCATTGAAACAATTGATGATGATTATTACCAACTGTATGCATAAATCATTAGTGTTACTAAGGTACTCAAACTATAAATGGTGTGTATCTAATAGTAAAGTTGCATTTATTTATCTCTTTCTTTATTTATTTACTTATTTGTTAACGTATTTACATAAACAAACAAGAAGACAAAAACCATACTGGTTATTCATAACATTCAGAGAATTGAGTCAATTTGATTTAAGTTTTCTCATTCGGATACAAAAAACAAACATTCCTGTTTATGGATTCGTTTTTATCTCTTTTTCTGTTCTCCATTATTATCAAGTGTCAAGTGTATTAGTGTTGCTAATCTCCTTTTTTTAAAGTTTTCTTTTACTATTCTATCTGTCATTATGATGAATGTAATTGATCTGTTTACTTTCTTCGTTAAGTCTCATATTATCCCAAATTACTTCTACATCATAATCTTCATATATCTATCTGTTTCTTTTTATCTCTTTTATTACCATTGATGTAAATCAATTAATGATAATCATTATCATAAATGGAGTTAATGCTGATCAATGTCATAATAAATACAATATCAATCAGTCAGTCAGTTACAACGTTGAACCAAGCACATATGTGGATCATTCCAAGTTGTCCTACTTCATTGCCACAACAATATTCAACTCGTTCATTCCCCCCCCTCCAAAAAAAGTAAACATTTTCTATTCTGATATATAGTCTAATCTTCATATCATTCATTCTTTCCTAAAACTATATACAAAATAATCTGTTTATGATTACTAAGTCAAGTCATCGTGTGAATATGATATTCATTTGAAACTGTTTGGGGGGAAAAACAAACTACAGAATAGAATAGTATTAGGCTATTTATTACTAACAAGAATAATAGTTCCTTAACAATAAACATTAAATGCATAAAATACAATGAACTATGTCACTGTACTACATTTCGACGATGAGTTATTTAAATAAGCTAGATTATTTTAACCCTATTCCCCACCGCCGTCTCCACTTTGAACCAATCAGAAAGCCGATATTTGATTGAACTTAGTTACTTACTATCACTTAAACGAATGCGTTTAGTGATATAAAATACAGTTCCCCTTATGATTAACTAATTTCTCCAAGTTTACAATGGGTTTCTTTTTATTATCAAAATAAGTTAAAATGTATACAGTATAAAAATTCATTTATATATATATATAACTCCATGTCATTTACATGTTATACCTTTAAAGAAACATAAATAAAGCGTCCTTAAATAGTTTCCAGTTTTTTCGTACAGGCTCTATGCACAAGATTGTTAAATAGTCATTTATGGATTTAAACAAATACAATCTTGTGTCTATATGAATATTCGTCAAGATTAGCATGAATAGTTTGACAGAAATTAGGCGCCTAGTATAGACAAGTCATTATATTATTACTCTGAAGAAGTTCAGATATATTAACTGGACGAAACGTTTTAATGATTTAAATTTCAATCGCTGAGATTATTTCAAATATAATTTTCATATATAATCACAATGTTGTGTTCTTATCAAGAAAATCATCAGTATGCTCATCAATCTACCACATTGATGATTATTTTTGCTGAAACATAATTATTATTTGTCAAACCAAGAATAAACGACTTACTGTATTTCACTTTTTTTAGTGCCTTATCTCGAATTCTACAAAAAATTACTACAGTTAAACTCATCCCATTTTCTATATCCCTTCTTGATTATACTTTCATTTCTTCATCACTATCTAATTTGTTTATACAATTCTATTACTAACAAACGCATTAGTAACTACATAATCACAACAGATATTTTCGTATCAGATGGGTTTTGTGGATATTATGGTAATTTGAATGGTTAAAATCATGAGTCAATTGAAGCTCGACCACCATGGAAAACCTGGAAGCACTGGACGGCCGTTTTCCTCTATCGTGAGTCTCCTCAGCAGTACACATCCACGAATTCGCTTCCTGAGAGATTCAAATTCAAGACCTACTGGTCTCGCGTGTTACTAGAAACACTTGTGATGTCACGTACATGGTACACATTAATTTAATTGTATTGCTTAGAAGAGTTACCAATGTTACCAGTCTACTTCGAGTGAAATAATTTGTTTGAGAATTACATTCAAATTGTTACTTCTAGTTGATTTTCAGTTTCAGCATAAGTAACACCTAAGTTTATTACCAAGCCTATTGGACTCGTTCGCCATAACCAGTTACTTACAATCTTATAGTGAAGTTTTTCAACGTGTAATCCAAAATTAGCGACTATTCACTAATAAGATTTCCATAAGAAGGTCAATAATACGTATCAATGCCAAGTTTGAACTTGTTAGTTTCAAATAAATTGAGCATTGTATAGAGAGTTAATAATAAGACATATTTCTTTTGTTATATTCCAATGAGTAGAAAAATTGTATTCCTCACGTTCCGTAACGTAATGTAAACCACCTCCTCAGAGTGTTGTTCCCGACGATGATTAGTTTAGCATAGTGTAACCTAGCATGTTAGTCATTTACATTTTTAGATTTAGAAATTGTGGTACCTTAAGATATGATATTTTCTATGTATAATTTCATGAAAGTTATTGTGGTGTTTGAATGAACTAATGATACCTTTGTACTTGTTGAATGCTCGATTTCAAATTCCAAATACAATACATTCGTTTGTGCTTGTGTCTTACTTCTTAATTCAATTGGGTTATTTCTGGGATTCCTATTTCATACTATAATCCAGACAATTCAAATATTATAGTTATACATCATAATAATATAAAGTATTTGTAATCAATCACATGGTCTTTTGCAATGTCATTGATGGTTTTAGAACGTTAAATTCTTCTTAGACCATTGATTGTGTGGACAAAATAAGATTGATTAATTCAATATGAGTTGGGTTTATATAAATATACCATACCGGATTAACTTAGACTGGAATAGCTAGTTACTGATAACAATAATAATTATAATTATTTCATCAAAGATTATGTTTATCAAGATGTTTTGATCCCTATTCACGCACCTCCATTCTCTCAGTTGCTCCGTTCACTCCATTGATTACATACTTCATACGTTTTATAAATTGTCTTCTTCAATTACTATTTGTCTATTTAGAAGTATTATGGTGTGAAATTTTAATCAAACAGTAACAGAACGACTATTATTCATTGAGCTTTTTAATAGATATACACATTCAGCAGTGTTAAAACAGTTAAACTCGTCTAAAAAGGATTTCTTCATTGAATAAATTGTTTTATTATTTAATGTGATAATGTTGTCCATTGTTGAGAAGAACATTGAATGTTTTATAAACAAAATCCATCTACCATAGAGATCATAACAACTTCAACAGCTTCATCTTGGACTATAAATATTCTTCATCATCTTGTACCAAAGTAAAAAAAATAAATCGGTTTTCATAGTATCAATACATGATTTTGTCAAGATACTTGTCATTTAAGATAGATATATTGTGACTAGTAATGAGTATAAAAGACACATATTTGTCGTACTTGGAGTCCATCAGACATATATACTTTAAATAAGATTACAACGGCAATCAACACAATATACAAATATGTCAATAACAACTAATTATAATTAAATCATGCTCATCAACAATAAGATAAGTAAGAAACTTGCTCAAGTTTTAAATAATGTACGCCGGTATGGTTCTAAGTCCTTGGTCTTAATAAACTTAATAGGCTGTATGAGTACTTGTGTAGTGAACCAGAACACAAATGGGGAAAATCGAATGTATGTGGAAACAAAATTCTATAATCTCTTAGTCAAATCTGTGAATTATGAAGTAAATACTTCATTTGCAAAATGTCAATCAATCAACTCAGACTTCATTGTTCTTTTGTTTTCACAGCAATCATTCTCTATTCTCCTTAGTCTTCTTAACCTTCTGCCTCCAGGCATTCTACTTTCCATTGATGATACATACTACTTATATCAGTCGACATCAGTAGCATACACCACAGTAGCAGTTCAGTATATTTATTTATAAGTTGTAAATTGCTTTTTGTCTCGTTATTTTAATATCATATGGTCATGTATTGAATATAATTTCCGGAAAATACTTTTCGCAATTATTATACACCATTTTCATTTTATCTAACTCTGAATTACAAAGATGATGCTCGATAATGTAGGTAACTAATCCGATTGTAAAGTCATCAATACTTACAAACGATTTATAAATTTGTTTTTGATTAAGATAATGAATCAATCGATGTTAGACCACCATGGAAAACTTGGAAGCACTGGACGGCCATTTCGTCCTGTTGCAGGACTCCTCAACAGTGCGCATCCACGATCCTGCCTCACGGGATTTGAACCCAAGGCCTTCGATCTCGCATGCGAACGCTTAACTTCTAGACCACTGTTTCCAGGTTTTTCATGGTGGTCTAACATAAATCGGTTCACGATCTCAATCGATAACCTAATAATCTTCACAACCCAATAATAGTTGTAAAATTGTGTAGAATGTTTTAAGCTACTGATAAGTAGGTAAAGTATCTATGATAAACGACCGAAAAATAACTGTCTTCGAGCTGGTATTGTCTTTGATAACAGTGCATTCGAAGGTGAGTCCCGACTTGTGAAAAGTCACCACTTATGTATTAATCGAAATTCTATTAATTCAATCATTTTAACAAACAAACACTCATTTATTCATCTTACTGAAATCTTCAACAACTATACACAAATTATGTTTAATGTTTAATGATGCAATATCATGACTCACTAGCTAAGTGAATAATGCGATGGCGTTTCAAGCGAACGGTACTGAGTTCGAGTCCCAGAGTGGATATCGGCTCTCGAACGCAGGTAAATTCAACTGACGAGACCCAAATAGGACGGAGCGCGCGTCTTGGATTCCATTGCTAATTGCTATACATCCTTGCATATAATGCTTGTGAATTAAGGTAATATAGAGGCAATACGCACAGGATGCATATACGCCAATAAAAGACTGATCATTTACAGACCTTAACAACAACGGGAAGATACAAGCAAACAACACTAAATGAATTCAAAGTGCTTTACTTTTATTCTCATGTACCATAAGGGGAGAAAAATTGCCTATAATAGATAGATAAATTAGAAATATTTTACAGTTAGAGGTTTGGTGAATATTTATGTACTAAAACTATAAACTGTTTATTTTTTTAAGGTGGTATGAGTATTTGTGAACTTGTCAAATTTGTCAGAGGGAACTAACCTTAACCCAACCAACTGATTCAGTATGGTAATCATTGAAAGGTGATGACCTGAACAGAAAAGAGTTTCAGTTCACGTGGTATTACTTTCTTTTATTGAACATGATATACATTGTTACAGACAAATAACAACAGTACGCTGATATATGTACCCCGGTTAAATTTCGTCTGATGTTTCAGTCTGCTAACTTGTGACTATAAGTTTCCATAAGAATTCACAAAATCCTTAATTATTTGGAATCAACAGCAGAATATGATAATGGCAGAAATATATTTAGGTTTATTGAATATTCACAATTTTCCTTAGAAAACAAGATTGATACGTATCTACTGAATACTGCCTACATACCGACTTTATAGACGAAACAATCTCTACACTTCTCTGATAAGTTAAATGTCAAAATCTTCAGATCAAACATGTTTTTTTTACTTCAGTACATTCTCATTGTTGAACAGGTTTATCTAATGGACGAAATGCTTGTTAGATTGTTGACATTAATGTTTAGCGTTCGAATCCCGCAAGACGAGATCATGGATGAGCATTGTTGAGGAGTTCCACAGTAGGACGAAACAGTCGTCCAGTAATTCCAGGTTTTCCATGGTGGTCTAGCTTCAATTGACTCGTGATCTTAACTATTAAAATTATTATAATATTCACAAAACCCCTTCTGATATATAGTTTTTATCAAATAATAGCATGTATAAACTTCTAAGTTCATGTCAATGCTGAAAACTATGTACAATGTGAAAAGACAAATCCATTGAATTACGTTTACATTAATGACCAAACATTTCTGTTACGTATATATTTTCGATTATTTTTTAAGTGTTGATTCTAGTTGTATAATAATAGCTATGGTAACATTATTATTTATTCACATTGAACAATAGTTAGTTCTAGTCCCGAGGACAGATGAAGGAAGAGGGTTAGGCATGGGGTCAGTAACCTCATCCTTCAGAAAATAACCCCGCTAAAAAAAGACGCTAACCAGAAAAGAAGATTTAAACCATTTAATCGCTGCTCTGGAAGTCGAAGGATCTTCATTAGGAAGAATTGTTATAGGATGAACATCTCATGCGTCCAGAATCATCAAAGCATTCTTCTAAACAAAGAAGAAAGAATCACAATGAATGTTATCCAATGTTATTCGCACACTAATGACAGCAAAGACGACGGTAAAGGCCAGTTTTATGAGAAGCTGAGTGTCCAGAAAAAACCCTGATCAACTTGAAGGAAGATCTAAACGCCGGAATCGGAATGGACAACATCGGATACGAAGATATCATGGGACGACACGGACTGAATGAGAGAAAGCAACGAGAATGGTGACAGATTTGCTCATTTGTATGCATTCAACAAATCGGTTATAGGTGCCACAATATCCTCACACAAACGCATACACAATGTAACAGGTGTCTCACCGGATCAAACCACGTAGAACCAGATCGATCATATTTGCATCACTAAATAATTCAGAAGGTTAATCAGTGAAATACATGAGAACCGTGAGAAGAGCTAACATAGGCTTAGATCACCACTGACTGATGGTTGCCAAGCTAAAGAAGCACTGGACAACTGGAGAAACAGCATTACAAACAAGCAAGTGTAGAAGAGCATTAAAGTTGACAAGTAAAAATACGTGAAATACCTAGAAAGGACAGCGGAACAAGGTACAAAAGAAGGAAATATGAAACAACTATATAACACAACGAAGAAACTAGCAGGGAAATATTGTAAAATAGAGAGACCGGTCAAGGACAAAGAAGGCAAGATAATCATGGCAATTTAAGAACAGGGCAACAGATGGGCAGATCACTTTGAGGAACTCTTGAAAAGACCAGCTCCATTAAATCCACCGGACAACAAAGCAACACACACAGATCTTCCTATAGATGTCACTCCACCAACGACCGAAGAAATCAAGATGGCTATCAGATAAATCAAGAGTAGAAAAGCAGTAAGACCAGACAACATACCAGCTGAAGCATCGAAGTCAGATAGAGAGGCAACTGCAAACATGCTTCACACTCTATTTAGGAATATTTGGGAGGAAGAACAAGTGCCGAAAGAAGGACACCTCATCACTATACTAAAGAAACGAGATCTGAGCGAGTGTGAGAAATACAAAAGTATCACACTATTGTCAGTACCCATAAATGTTTTCAACAGTGTTGCTGAACCGAATGAGAGATTCAGTAGACGCTCAACTTCAAGATCGACAGGATGAATTTCGTAATGATCGGTCGTGCCCAGACCAAATCACGACACTACTGACTGTGACCAGTGGAGTCTAATCCGTGTGGAGTGTGGAAATGTTATCCACTTCAGACAACTGATGAAGGGTCGCGCAAAACTGCGAATCCATCGAATTTAGACCTTAACACCGTAGGATGCCGGTTTAATGGTCTAGAGGTCGAGCGTTCATGCGTGAGACGGGAGGTCTTGGGTTAGATGCACGCGTACGGGATCGTGGATGCGCGCCTCTGAGTAGTCACATACTAGGACGAAGCGGCTGTATAGTACATTCAGGCTTCCAATGGTGGTCTAGTTTAGATTGACTTGTGAAATACTACTGATAATTGTTGAGTAATCAATTGAATGGTATTCGTCACTATACATCAACTTCCTTGACTATGAGAAAGCGTTTGACAGCGTGGTTAAAAGAGAGACTTATTAAACCCTCTTCGACACTATAGTGTACCTAAGAAGATTGTCAGCATCATACGGAACTCATACGACGAACTACAGGGCAACGGCGTGCATGGAGGACACCTGACAGATGCATTGCACGTGAGGACCGGAGACAGACAAGGATGCTTACTCTCTCCCTTTCGCTCTCTCCCGGTGGTTCATTGGGTTATAAAAACCTCCATATCTGTGAGGAGCCACGGAATACAGTGGACAGCTTGAATGTAACTAGACGATCTGGACTTAACAGGTGACCTGACCCTTCTGTGCCATACACACGAACAAATGCAGGTGAAGACAACCAATGTAGCAGCAGTCTCTATATCAATAGGTCTCAGTATACACAAAGGAGAAAAACAAGATCTTCAAATATAACACGGAGAACTCCAATCCAGTCACAGTTGATGGACAAGCTTATAGCGACTCACGTGCAAATGAGTTTAGTCTCATCTAACGCAGTTAACCCCTTTTGCTAACTTATTTAGCGGACAAAGTCATCCGCACTATAACAACTTATTGTACCCTTATTATTTTGTGCTTGTATGAAATACGTATGCTTGAATATTGATTACTGCCTACGCATTTATTCACTCTGCTAATCTTACTACTAACTGCTTATTTGATTTGATTACTCATTCATTTCACATGGTATATATATGTCCATGTTATTCATATTCAACTCACACACTCTCGTCTCGCTCTTGCTCTGGCTCTCGCTCGCTTGCTTGCCTTTCGGCACAACTCTTCTATGCTTGTTTAACGCATCTGTATATTTGGATATATATGTGTGGTCTCGCAATAAACGTAATCAACATTTCGTATTTGCCTTCTGATTAATATACCGTTGGGGCGTTATATAGAACGGTTATCAAGACGAACTGTATACGAAGCTAAGAATTATATCGGATACCGACCACCACAAGCTCTCAAACACATGGAAATGTTCACGTAGCTGGTCAGCATCATCACCGATGAACAAAGAGGATATATGCGAAGTAAAGACGAGGATTAGCAAAGTAAGGACAGCATTCCTACAGTTGAAGAACATATGAAACTCACAAAACTGTAAACTAACATCGAAGTCAGAAACTTCAATACGAACGTTAAAACAGTTCTACTGTAAGGAGCTGAAACTTGGTAAACTACTACAACCATCATGAAAAAGGTAAAATTACTTATAAATAGCTAGTTAATCAAAATGCTCCAGATCTTTTGGACAGATACCATCAGCAACAGCCTACTGTGGAAGAGGGCAAACCAGCATCTAACTGTAGAGGAAATCAGGAAAAGACATTGGAAGTGGATGGGATTTGCACTTTTGAAATTAACTAATGGCATCACTAGGCAAGCTCTGACTTGATACCCTTATAGTAAAATGAAAAGAGAAAGACCCAAAAACACATTGAGACAAACATCAAAAGAATAGGCAGCAATCGGAAACAACTAGAAAGGAGAGCTCAGGATAATGTTTGTTTTAGAATCCTTGTCGGTGGAGTATGCTCCTTCCTGAGGGGTAATAGGTGTGAGTAAGTAAACTTTGTTTATAAACGGTCAATAATCGTTAACTACAGTTTCATAGTTCATTTTTAAAAAAACTAAATCCGAAACCAAAGAGTTTCAAGCTCTAACCTGCTCTTCATCAATTCTGTTTTGGATAGCTACATATTAATATTACCTCATACATAAACAGATAGGAATCAAAGTAGAGTACAAAAATAATGTAGATGATTACTGGTTTCTGTCAAAATGTATTCTTTCAATGAAAATGAACTCTAACATGGGTTGGAAGTAACAGTACTTTACAACTCAATAGGTTAATTTCCAAGACGATAATCCGTAAATAACAGAAGAACTCACTTGTATTAATTATGCCTCTATAAACAAAACAGTTTGGATTATTTCCTGTAGGCATAGACTATATAAGAGGTTATAGAATGTATCGATGAGATGTGCCAAGACAGAACTGCGAATTGTTTTTATCTGGCCCTTTATAAACCAAGTTGGTAGATGTTCACTCATTCGTCGGTTAAGTTGCCTGGTATTACGCCCAATATAGCTGTCTCCACAGGAGCAGCTGAATTTGTAAATGCACATTGAGAAGGTCAACTCAGGTAACTTATCCTTCGTTTGCGTAGACATCGCTGGTCGACAAGGGGAAGTCAACGCAAGATTGGCTGCATAAAATGTCCTGGTGATTACTTTCATTAACCTATATTTCAGAGTGTCACTAGCCACATCCCCGTTGAATTGCACTTTCATGTATAGAGGTTTCTTACGAACAGTCGAAATCTCCAACTTCTTTATTATGTCATACATGTACTTCTTAATGAAAGCACTGGGGTAGCCGATCTCGGTCAGTGAGTTGTTGATAAACTCAAGCTCCTGACTTAGATTGTCTACTGTGCAGATCGTTTTAGCTCTGCTAGTGAGACATCTAACCAAATTTCTCTTGTGGCGGATAGGTGTGAAACTGCAGAAGTGAGTATATTGGCAGGCAGAGGGGTTTCTTCTACTTCTTATGCTTAGTATGACGTCAAGGAAGTTCAGCTTTTCGTCATGCTCGCTTTCAGCAGTGAAAGTGATCGCTGGGTGAACACTGTTGAATTGTTCTAGGAGTTCCTCCTTACTGGTGTTTTGATCTACGATAATGAATGTGTTGTCAATGTAACGGCAATATAAATCAAGTTTCTTAATAGTCTCATCAAGAGGTCCATTTTCTAGCTTTGCTAAGAAGAGATCAGCTAAAATCGGGCCTAGAGGTGAGCCCATTGCTATCTCGTCTATTTATCTATAATAAGTATTGTTGAAGACAAAATGGACATTCAGCGTGCATCTTAAGAGCAGTTCCTTTAGACTGTCGTCAGGCAAGCCAATGTTGATTTGTTTTTCTGATATTTGTTTGCATATAAATTCAATAGTCTCTATAAGTGGTACGTTGGTGAACTAAGATCTTACATCCAATGAGATCATATTCTTCATACTAACATTAATATTTTCCACTTTAGAGATGAAGTTGAAGACATCTTCTACACTATTTCTAACAATTGATTTGTGTAAAGGCTTTAGAATTCGTACTAGCCACTTTGCAATTTTGTAGTAAGGAGAATTGTACATATCTAGAACTGAGCGTAGAGGAAGATCCGGTTTATGAACTTTAGGCAAACCGTATAGTCGTGGTGTATATGATCTAGTCGGCTTAATTGAATCATGAATCTCAGTCGTAATTATTCCCTTTTTCTTTAGATCCTTAAGGAAATTAGCCAATTATCTTTTTACTTTATTATTGATGTCATAATTACTAGGAACTTTCTGAAATTTACTAGAATCGCTAAGCATTGCTTCCGTTTTTCCCATGTAATCCTTTTTATTCATGAGAACTATACCTCCTCCTTTATCTGGTTTGCTTATGATCAGGGTTGACAATCTAATTGAAAACAATTGTTTGCTTATATGTGTTGTTCTAATATATATAGTGAAATTACACGGCTGTCTAAACAGACTTATTTAGAATGGATTCGAGCTCACAATTCACAGATGATAAGTTGATCACTTTAACTATATACATTGTGTACTGAAATTTCATGGTAAAATTGAATCCTTTAAAATACTTACAGACTGACATAGAAACCAATGTATTTCCAAACTAAAAAAACAATCACTGTTATGTAAGACAGTTAGAAAGGAAGTGAATATCAAAGAAAGTTACATGAATGTAGAACATAAGAAATTTTTTTAGACAACAGTCATGTACAATATTCTATTAGTTTGCAATTTCATTTCACTGTATTAACCACACACACACACAGGTGAAATTAAGATCTTTTTTAAAGAAAAGGTATAGTCGATATAATCTCATAATCGCATTACACTATTCAATTGACAGTTAACATAATAACCAAATTTATCATTTTAATAATACTCTACTGAGTTATTTATGATCAAACAAGATAATTAAGGATAAATTTATAATAAAAAAAAGATGAAATGAATATCTCAAAAGGGATGAATGTACTTGTCGGAATGCATAGGTGGTAACTATGATTATTAGATTCTTTGATGGTCCCGAGATCGAATGAATCCAATTGAATTGTATGAATGAGTGTTATCGTGAAGATACATATCATCAATCCTCGTACATAGAATTATCGAATTAATCCACTTTGAATGAATGGATTTTTGAATACATGTATTTTGTACACTTATTGATGTGGGCAGGTGATCAGAAGAATGAAGCGCAGTGAAGAAGGCATATGAGTCAACTTGATTTAATCAAGGTTTGATCAATATTTATAGTCGGACAGGAATAAACTACAGATGTATGATGATTAAGATAAG